>JABUQX010091692.1:0-12500 GCA_015478945.1 Trachelipus rathkii | reverse complement strand
TCATATACTCCAGAATCTGGTGTCCAATCTTGCACTGGCATTCGCTGGGACGAAGGAGCTCTTGAACGTGGGTTTATAAGTTGTTCTGGAACTGGTGTTTGGCCTCGGCTTGCATATCTATCTACTGACCTATCTCGAGAAGGAGGGCGGGAAGGAGGCTTGTTATAATGGTCGAAACGATCATTCAAAATTGCATTAGGAATTGGGCCCATTTCTTGTCCACCTCTTGGTCGATTCCCTCGAAGCGGGGTACGTCCTCTTTCTACTGCATTACCCATGAGAGATCCTTTTCTTGCATTTATCTGACCCATTGAACTATTTAAATCTGAATATTGTTGCAAACCTTCTGCACGAATGCCTTCCTGATCGTTTAGACCTAATGCTGTATAAGCATCTCTTCCACCAGGCGGAGAAAGTATTTGTGCATCTCCGTAGTCTCCTCCATAATAGTCATCAGCCCCTCCATGAGTGTAAAGAGACTTGGATCTCTCATCACTTTGAGGATCGTCTTTTCCTTTGAATTTATTCATATTTCCTTGCACACCTCTGGCGTTGAGATGTGCTTTCATGATGTCAACACCTGCAAAGAATTTGTTTAAAAATAAATTAAAGAATACTGGCACAATCACTAGAACTTTATTCACTTAAATGAATGAAGAAAATAAATACATTTTAGGACTTTCTATCTATAAAAAAAAGGTTCCTGTGACAAAAAATATGATTATTTTCATCAGGTAAGAACTACTTTAAGCTACTTAAACTGCTATTATGGCATTCTTTGTCCATAAAAGTTTTATTTTTCATTTCAAAAAATGAAATAGTAAAACAACAACAACAACAACAACAACAACAACAACAACAACAACAACAACAACAACAACAACAACAACAACAACAACAACAACAACAACAACAACAACAACAACAACAACAACAACAACAACAACAACAACAACTCCAGGGTTGATACAAAATAGCTGAGAATTCTGTTCGTGCTGCGAGATTTTGTCTCTTTCTTGAGGCTATTTGAATTGCAAACCTGTCTCAACCATCCTTATATGAAGTACTACTCTCACATATGGGGAAACTAATACTCCACCTGACTCTGGGATAATAGAGAGCAAAACCAAAACTCTTCTAAAAAAATGTTTTACTTTCTAACTCATTTTCCTTTTTAGATTTTGCTACGCAATACAAATTTGTACGGTCTCTTTCCAACAGATTTTACAGTCAATTGTTTGATGGAGCTCAACCTTAGGATTCTAATTTTTTCATGACCCACAGAAACCTAATGGATGTAGTTTCCTCACACCGTGACCGAACATTTGGCCGAACGAACATTTGGCAGTTAATAAATAATATATATATATATATATATATATATATATATATATATATATATATAATATATTATATTATATATAATATATATATATAGTATATATATATATTAATATTAATATATATAAATATATTAATATATATATATATATATATAAGGATAAATAATGTTTTATAGAACATTCTTGCTTTATAACTTTATTTTTCTTTTTGGCCAAATGTCCATATGCTAAATATCCGATCGTTCAAATGCTACGGCTTATGCAGCGCAGTTCTTTCTTTCCAGCCACATTTGTTCTATGGAATTCCCTTCAAAACTTATAGGATTAATTAATAATTTTACTTTCAATCCTGCGCCTGTGCTCACATGAGAAGCTTACGTTAGGAGTAAACCTCTATGACCTATTTTTTTTATATTTCATGCCCTCTACTTTAAACCTAAATAATAATAATAATAATAATAAATAATAATAATTAATAATAATAATAATAATAATAATAATAAATAAAAATAAATAATATAATATATAATTAATCTCAAATAATAAACATTAATAAAATAATAATATAATAATAATAATAATAATTAATTAATAATAATAATAATAATAATAATAATAATAATATATAATAATATAATACATATATAAATAATAATAATAATAACAATAACAATAACAATAACAATAACAATAACAATAACAATAACAATAATAATAATAATAATAATAATAATAATAATAATAATAATAATAATAATAATAATAATAATAAATTAGCTTTTTAAAGTTTAAAAACTCATTTTTAACTTTTACACCCCTTTCCATTCTGTTTCCCTTTCTAGTATACGTATATATATATATATATATAATATATATATATATAAATAATATATTATAGTATCAATATATATATTAATATATAATAATATTAATATAATATATTATCATATACTATATATATATTTATAATATTTAATATACGCTGGCTGGTTGAAATCTGGGGGCAAATTGTTTAGACGAATACTCTAGCCATGTACCGAATCTTTCCCATAGCTAATGAACAGCTGCAATATCTTGCTTGTTCAGCCTTTATCCCTCTTGCTGTCGCATAGTCATGTATATATATATATATATTAGAATATATATATATATTAATATATATTAATAGATAATATATAATATAATATATAATATAATAATAATTACATATAATTATATATATATATCATGCATTTTAAAATATCATAATTAAAATAATTAATTTATATATATATATATTATATATATATAATATATATATAAAATATAAAATATATATTATATATATATATATATATATATTATATAATAATATATATATATATATAATATAAATAGATATATTATATATATATTGATGGAATATATATATATATATATATAATATATTATAGTTTATATAATATAATATTAATTAAAATAATATATAATATATATATTATATAATATATATATATAATATATATATATATATATAATATATATATATAAATATAATAATATATATATAAAATATATTATATATATATATATATATATATTATATTATAATATTAATAATTATTTATAATTAATATATAAATATATATATTGATGAATTATAATAGTGAGAAAAAATAAATTATATAGTTTATATATATATATATATATTAATAATAATATATATAATATATAATAATATATATATATATAAATATAATTATATTATATAATATATATATATATATAATATGATATATATATATATATATATATGATTACCGTGATATTGCGATATCTTCCTTTTGCATAGCTATTTTGGCTGCTCTTTGGGCTGCAGCAACCGCAGCCTCAATCCTTTCTCTGAATTTTGCGGATCGTATCAAAAAGACGTGTTTTCGTTTATTGGATGTGATGAGGATGTTGTTCTTATATTTCCCCTCTTCTTTGGTTCCGTCCTTGGGAAGGGGAAAATCATTAAAAAAAATTAATGCTGCAAACCTTCTAAACAAAAATGTCACAAGTCAAAAATATAAAATTTCAAGTTTCCTGATTTAAGATTCACATTAATCACCTTCTCAACAAAAGTGACTCGTCAAAATATGTGTTTTTTAGCTACTTGTTCATGGTCGTGTTAAGTAAATCCGATTGAAGGAATTATTTTAATTAAACTTGTGCAAATTTTGAATGGTTGAACACAAATATACTTAGAGACCAATAATCACATAATGAGAAAATTGAATAATATCGACTTTTGGCACTATTGCAAAGATGTTATTGTATGATCAAATATATAAATAATATATAAGTATTATACTTTAATCGTATTTATTATAATTTAATCGTAAATTATGTCTAATAACATTTACAATTACCTAAAATTATATATTAATTTTTTAAATAATGTATTATATAACCTACAAATCCCTCATCCCTGAATAGGGCCCTGTCCGCGAGTGGTGGTGTCAACCTTAGAAATAAAAATATATGGAATACTGATGTAAAAAATATTTCTATCATCATAATTTATAGAAAGTTTAGTTAGAGGATATGGACAGTTTTCTTTGTAGAACCCATACCACAATTACCATATATAATGCAAAAATTTAGCACTAAACAATGGACCGATATGCTCCTGATATAAAGTCTTTTGAATGCTTCTGATTTAAAGGGCGTAGATTTAATAATATAAAGAACACAAAAAATAAACTGGAATGATTTGTTAGAGTAAATGTTTCTTTTTTTCTTGCTCTTTTTTTTTTTGCCACCACTGACGGGCAAGGCCCTTATTTAAATGTAGAAAGCAATTTTCATATGTCTGTCTGTATGTGTGTATTATTTAAATGTAGAAAGTAGTTTTCATACATGACTGTATATATTTAAATGTAGAAAGCTGTTTTCATACATTTTCTGTTGGTACGCATGCATTATGTACATTAGTTAATATGTTTGCATTCATTATGTATGTGTATAATTATGTCTATTTTGTACTTATATAAAGATATGTTACTGCCCAAAATGGTACACAGCTGCTTAAAACTATTACCTTAAAAGTAGTTACACCATAACCATATTTTTTATTGTTGTACCATTCTCCCTCGTATTTTAGACCATCGCTCCTTTCACAGGTTCCGAACCCAGTTCTTTTGTCGTTTTTCCATTCACCCGTGTAAGTCTCAACCACAGTGGTATCGAGTTGCTCGTCCTAAAAGAGGAAAATTATATTTTATAAGCAAGGATACTGCTACTACTACTACTACTACTACTACTACTACTACTACTACTACTAATAATAATAATAATAATAATAATAATAATAATAATAATAAAATAATAATAATAATAATAATAATAATAATAATAATAATAATAATAATAATAATAATAATAAATTTCCTCTAATTTTTCGAAATGCAAGAAAATTTATTTTTCGGACCTTTACTTTACATGGGTAAGTGTTTCCTATCGGAAAGGGGAAGGGGCCTTCTAACCGATGCGATATACCATATTGGGTATGTGGAGTGTTGGGTGAGCTGGAACATTCTGCTGTACTCCAGTGCTTAGTGGTTCTTCCATTTTGCTCCTCATTCATTCCTTCAGACAGGTGTATCCAAATTAATTTCGACCCCACACAAAATCACACATACTATCTTTTAAAATTTTTAAATATAAACCAATATAGCCTCGAAGAAGTCACCGGGGAAGGGGGGACTTCCATAATATAACCCCTCGTCCAATCTCCCACACAACAATGACTGGGAGCTAGAGGTTTCCGGTGGTGGGGCCTTTATCCCAAAGTTCTTTTTATTTATTTATGAAACATTCAATCTCTTTACCCTAATTTCTACTTTGTTGAACAAACACTACAACACACCACACACACTTTCTTCACACACGGCAAGCGCCTTATTTAACAAACAAACACACACACACAACACACACAACACACACACACACATATATTTAATTTATAGTATAATTTATATGTAAATAATATATTATTATATAATATAATAATATAAAAATTATTTATTCTGCTATATATATAAATATACATACACACACACACATACACACACACACACACATTTCTTGGCCTTGATTTTCCCTCCAGTTCTTAACCGAGATTCGGGTGTTTGAATGTTCTTACGGCAAATCCTACTCTGTTCATTTTTACGATCTCTTTCTATCAATTTTCATCCAAAGGCTGGAAGTTGGAGGAGGTATGTCTCAAATTTGTTATTATACGTCTTCTGACTTTTATTCCTTATGGCCCATGCTCTCTTGTCATCTTTGACTAAATTCATCTTTTTAGCAGTTAACAATGGTACTCACTGGCAGAGCCCTATTCAAGGAGGGGGTGTACTCCTTTACGTTTGAGTAAGACTAAACTAAGCCTAAAGAGAGAATAGTTCACATTTTCCCGCCCAATCAGTTTCGAACCTGGGAATCTCGATTTGTTGGGTTAATGCTCTACCACTGTTCAATTTATTTATCATCTAAATCAACGGACAATAACATTTCTTCGACAATCTAAAACTCCATAATTGAGCAAATTCTGTTGCTTTCTCTGTTTATTGAAATCATTATTCTTGGTGATTTCAGTGTTCACCACCCCAGTGGCATTCCTTTAGTTTTCAAGATACATCTGGGGAACTCTCCCGTCATTTCTCAATCACCAATAATTTCAAGCATACGTGGCAGCTCCCTACTCGCATCCTATATCGCCAAAAAATGAACCTAACATACTAGACCTTTCCAAACTTAGTTAACCACTAATCTTTCTAGTATTTATAATTGGATCAGAGAAACATAAAAAGAGGGATAGAAAATATTTTAAGCTTATCTATTTAATCATCTTCTTCATCTTCATCTATGTACTTGATTTAATTTGTCTTACAATTATAAACCTACGAGAATACACAAATCAACCCTTCATCTGTCCTTAATATTTTTGGTATTTCTCCTTATCTTTTAATTAAAGATTGCATTATTTTCTCGCTATAGTAGCTTCTAATAGGTTAGGCGTTCTAGTTAGGTGTTAAGCTAGTTTTCTTGCAAGTTATATGGGTTTCCTTTGTCCATATATCGAGCAAGCATACAGTCATTCATGAAAGGATTGAAAATAGAGCTTTAACCTTGTCAATTCTAATACTTCACACAATCTTTTCAGTTCTTTTCTGCCTGCCGAACTGTTGCCTCATTCTGCTTATACTGTCGCCATTACAAAGCATATTGAGCTTCTGAACTCTCGGTCATAGAGGTTAGACAATGCATCACACCTTTCCACAGTCTCATCCTTTTTGTGCCTCATCATCATCATCATCATCATCATTATTATTATTATTATTATTATTATTATTATTATTATTATTATTATTATTATTATTATTATTATTATTATTATTATTATTATTATTATTATTATTATTATTATTATTATTATTATTATTATTATTAGATTTAACAAACCTCTATAATAAAAGAGGCGTTCGAACCCTCATCGGGCACATCTCCAGTAGTGTAAGCGGACTGGGCAGAGTCTGAGGACATCCAAGAGGTTGACGACCCCGTGGACCGAATGGACCCCGACGCCCTCCCAGAACCAATGTCTCCAGTACTGCGTTGTCGTCTCATTTTCAAACCCTGAAAAATAATTAGGTTAAATACAAAATGAAAAAAACAAATTTAAAATTTTATAAATTAAGTTTACAAAATTAAATTAAGTTAAATACTAAATAAACTATTAAAAATTTGAATTAAACATTTTAAAATTAAATTAAATTGAAAATATTAAATTTAAAATCTAAATAAATTTTAAAAATTAAGAAATTTAAATTAAATTGAAAACATTTGTTTTAAAAAACTAAATAAATTTTCAAAATTAAATAAAAAATTTAAAATTAAATTAAAATTGAGAAAATACATAGAAGTTAAATTAAATAAAATTTAAAAAATAAAAAATTAATTCAATTCATGAATTATAAATTACAATAAAATTAATAAAATTACTTTCAAGATAAATTTACTTGAAAATATGAACGCAAAATTAATTAATTTAAAAGTTAACTTTATTAAATTAAAAATTAAATTAAGAATTAAATAAATTTTAATTAAACAAGAATTCAGTTAATTAAAAAATTTATAAAAATAAATTAAATAAAGTTAAATTAAATTTAATAAATTATAAATAAATTAAATTTAATAATTAATTAAAAAAATTAAATAAATTAAATTAAGTTAAATTAAATTTAATAATTAATTAAAAAAATTATAAATAAATTAAATTGTTAAATTAAATTTAATAATTAACTAAAAAAATTATAAATACATTAAATTAAGTTAAATTAAATTTAATAGTTAATTATAAAAATTATAAATAAATTAATTTAAGCTAAATTAAATTTAATAATTAATTAAAAAAATTATAAATAAATTAAATGAAGTTAAATTAAATTTAAATTAAAAATTATTAAATTAAAAGGTAAATTAAAAGTAAATTTAGTAAAATTGATAAATAATTTTGACAAGATAAATTACATTTTAATAAAATTTTAAAAAAATAAATTAAAAATATTAATTTATTTAAAAATATTTTTAGCCTAGCGAGTAAGGCAGTGGAATCGGTTATAGAATAATCCGGTTCCGGAATCGATTCCGGATCCAATCTGACAATCCGTTCCTGATAATCGGACTAAAATCATTAAACCTTCCTAGCTCATAGCAATGTTAATTGAGTGTTATTAATTTTAAATAATCAAATAAAAATTTTAAAAGAAATAAAATATTTTTCCTTGCAAGTTTTAACTACTACTACTACTACTACTACTACTACTAATAATAATAATAATAATAATAATAATAATAATAATAATAATAATAATAATAATAATAATAATAATAATAATAATAATAATAATAATAATAATAATAATAATAATAATAATAATAATAATAATAATAATAATAATAATAATGACACAACATGCGCTTTCTGATAACGTTATACATAAACTACGCTTTGTAATAACGTCATTATAATGACAATTACGTAATATACGCTTTCTAATTAAGTCATACATTGATAATGATGTAACCTACGCATAATACTGACGTCACAAAATGAAACTGACTCACTCTCACTTGATTTTGACACAGCATATAATGCTTACACTACTTAAATTTTTAGTTTAGTGGAGCAATAAAATTATTGTAACCAGGGGCGACTGGTGGCTCTGGTTAAAATTATTGTAACCATGGCCACCAGGCATCCCTGGTTACAATAATTTTATTATAACCAGAGGCTCCTAACCACCACCAGTCGCCAATGGTTACAATAAAATTATTGTAACCAGGGGCGTCTAGTGGCCCTGTTTACAATAAACCATGACCACCAGTCATCCCCGATTACAATAATTTTATTGTAACCAGAGGCTCCTAACCACCACCAGTCACCCCCTGGTTACAATAAAATTATTGTAACCAGGGGCGACTGGTGGCCATGGTTACAATAAAATTATTGTAACCATGGCCACCAGTCACCCCGGATTACAATAATTTTATTGAAACCAGAGGCTCCTAACCACCACCAGTCGCCCCTGGTTACAATAAAATTATTGGAACAAGGGGTGACTGGCGGTAGGTAGGAGCGGTCGCTCGTTCGCATACCCCTTTTGTTTAAACTATTAATTTTAAATTAATACTTGAACACGATGTATGTTGATGTTTGTTTGGCAAATGACATAAAAAAACATGAGCAAAAAACACCTGGCTCTTTTTTTTTTTTTTTACAAAATAGTTTATCATTTTACTATTTATATTATTCTTTATTATTATTATTTAGAGCTGATTTTTTTTTTACTTATTAGCCTTGAGAAAAGTTTTGTTCTTTATGATTCTAATTTATAAATAACTTATTTTATGGTGGGAGGTAGGCAGCATAAATGAAACAATATTACTCTTCAAAAATTATTTTCCATTCTTAAACATCAGCATCAGAAATTCAGAGCAAATTAAAAAATTACTGACAAGCTTTTATAATATATATATATATATATATATATATATAGTATATATAGTATATATATATATATATATATATATATATATAGCAGCAGGTATATATATATATATATATAGTAGATATATATATATATATAGATATATATATATATATACATATATATATGGTCAGGGGTAAAATCATCAATATATATATATATACTTTTATATATATATATATATATATATATATATATATATATATATATATATATATATATATATATATATATATATATATATATATATATATATATATATAATTATCATATATATTTATATCAAATATCTCCACTATATATTTATCATCATCAACATCATCATCATCATCATCACATCATCATCATCATCATCATCATCATCATCATCATCATCATCATCATCATCATCATCATCATCATCATCATCATCATCATCATATATTTGAGGAGAAGGAGTCAGACTTTGACATAAAGAAAAAAAAGAGCTTTTCATATTTGCTTTCCTGAATATCTCTAGACTTAGTTTTCTCAGACTTCGAAGTCTTTATGGAGGTCAACATGGTTGCGTATGATGATACTGAAGAGCTGGTACTTAGAGCCACTATAGATCAATTTCAAGATGCTGTACAGAAACATCTGACTGAGAATGCTGGTTCAAAGAATATTTGGTATGATAAATTGGTATGATGAGTTTTATGACTACTTCAACTGCCTTCTTCCAACATTACCATGATGGTGTCTGTCAATTTGAGACTCTGACTTGAAAATACTAGTTTTCCTGGGTGATTTTTATTTTGCTTCATATTCCCTGATTTTTCGTATTCTCTATCTTGTTTCCCCAAGATGTTCATTTTGATGTCATCTCTGCAGTTTTATGCAATCCAATATGGTGTTTTTCTTGCCTCATTAGTTGTAACCTCAGTGAAACAATTTGCAAAATGTTCTTCCTTTATATGCCTCGTGGCTATAACGTTAAATGAAGAAATGAACTGGGATTTCTTTTCTTCCAGGCATATTCACTTAATCACTCATCCATTAGATAAACAACAAATTTAAATCTTAAAGTAAACTCCAATTTATAACATTTGGTTTCATATCCTAAACAAGATTACTATTTACTATTTAGTAAACTTAAACTATAGCTTCAATTAGGCAGTCCTAAAGTTATTTCTGAACCTGTTCAGTCTGAAACCTGAATAATTAATTGTCAGTTATATCTAAATATAAGTCAGAAATTTAGTATATATGTAGTTGCCAGATTCCCAGTTGCTACAGCCCAGATACATGCTTATGTTGGAGCTGAACATTTATAACTTGTATAAAAGAGATCTGAACGTGCATGAATAATATGATATTAGTAAGATACCAAATGACTCTCAAGAGTTTGGTTGCGGTTGGCAACTGATAAATGATAAGATATACTGTAGTTTCTTACAAGAATGACGAATAAATTTATTCACAAATCACAATTCTTTACAACTTTGCCAGATAACGATATACCACTTACAACTGTGCAAAAATATTCATATTAGAGTTTATAAAATAAAGCCATGAGTACAAAAAATGATGGTTATTGTAAATAGTTAATTGTAACTAAAATTTTCAGAATATAATAAATATTTATTCACTTTAAGCAAGTGCTTTTGGAATTATTATGAAAAAAAAAACATTCATTGGGGGCTTTGTTTATGGATTTTTATGTAAAATAATTATTAAAAAAAATGCAAAAAAACAAAAACAAAAATCCACGTTCTTTTTTACAAATAAATTGTCCAAAAAAAACATTTTTTACAACTCTAGGTGTAACCAGCATTGGAAATGATGTAATACATACACACTAGCTTCATTAACATTTAATACAACCGTCATTAATCTATAGTCACGTCACCACCCTTCACAACAAAACTAATACATCGATCGTGTCGTTATCATCCTTTACAACATACCTCACACGTTAGTAAAGTCATACATTTATAGAGACACCACCCTTTACATCAAACATCATACAACGATAATGGCTGTGACGTCACTAATCTTATAGTAACACCTCATACAACGTTATACGCTCACCACCCTACGCCAACAAATCATTACAGCAACGATAGTGACGCGTCACCAAATCTTTGATGCAAAACCTCATACAACGATAGCAAATGTCTTCAATGACAAATCCTTATACAACAACGATAATGACATCGTCACCGATAATGACATCAACATTACCTTGAACACGTTTTTTATGTTGGATTTCTCGACGAGACTTCCTCTGCGTCGCTGAACTTCGTCGCTTCGAACTCTCAAAACGAATCCTCCTCTTCCGTCGTCTACCTGATGAAGAAACCCTACTTATTATTATTATTATTATTATTATTATTATTATTATGATATTATTATTATTATTATTATTATTATTATTATTATTATTATTATTATTATTATTATTATTATTATTATTATTATTATTATTATTATTATTATAGTAGTAGTTTCACAAACGTGAGAGGGAAAACAAAGAAATAAGTTGATGGATGACAAAAAAGTTTCTTAAAAATAATTCATTGCCCAGTTGTTGGAGACAGGAAAATGTCACTCTGTCAATTGTTAAGACAGGAAGAAAATTAGTCAACCTGCTATAGGGGGGTAAGAAGCCCCCGAAATGTTAATAACAATTTTGAACCATCAATTTTGTGAGAAACTCTAGAAAATGTTGGGATAGGCCCATAACTGAAAAAACTTAAAAAAGACAAGAACTGAAAAAAATCCTTGGAAAATCACAAATCCTAAAATAATCCTAGAATAAGATAGAGATTTGAAAAATCCCTCGATGAGTAAGGCAAAACCTATCTTGACGAAACGCATGAGAGGGGGCCTGGATTTGTTGGGGAGATTTTGTGGGATTTGTGGGGGGTGATTTGTTGGGGGATTTGTTGTAGTGACTATGACGCTATGTGAAATTTATCAAAGAACTTTACAAAGGTTGTTGAGAGGTATAATTAATTAGTTAATATTGTATGGCATGGGAAACATGGAAAGGTTTCACGATAAATGCGAAAACGGTTAAACACCCAAATTACAGAACTGAACGAAGGCACAATTA
>JABUQX010091691.1:15000-38271 GCA_015478945.1 Trachelipus rathkii | reverse complement strand
CTTCAGTTTTGTCTGATATGAACCAATTAAAAAATTACCATTCAAAAAAACAAACAAAGAATAAAACAAAATGTAAACACTGCATGAGGTTGGGGGGGTGAATTATAAAAACAAAACAATATTAACAATTTAAATAAGTCTTGATAATATAAATAAACAATGAAAGAAATTGCCTATTATATATTTTAGTTAAAGAAATAAAATAACCGTATTACAAAAATTCAAATTCCATTTGTAAATAAACATTATTTTTTTAATTAGGGTTAATGAACTATTCTAATGTGAGTTATATCCTCTATATATAAATATATTAATACAGATATATAGTATATATATTATAATATAATATAATAATATATATAATATAATATATATATAAATATATATAAAATATAAAGTATATATATATAATAATTATAATATATATATTATAAAAAATAATATATAAATATAAATATATATAATATATATATATAAATATTATTATATTATATATATATATATAATATATATATATATATATATTAATATTATTGATGCATCGGAGCTCCCGTCGTTTACAAAACTCGGCCTCCGGCTCCCTTCCGACCGAGTTTGGTAGCTTTAATAATAATTACGTTGTTAATATATTTTTTTCTTAAAATTTAAAAAATATAAATAATAAAAAAATAAATAAAATAATAATTTAAAATTAAAAAAAAATGAATAATTATTTTATAAATAATTTAATATTTGTTTAAAAATTATTTTAAATAAATTTAAAATATATAATTTAATAAATTTAAGAGTAAAATTTTGTCAAACTGCAGGTAAAAAGAGCAAAATAATAAAATAAATTGCCAATATATAAACATTTATTTTAATAAAAACAAAAAAAGAAAAAAAAAATCAAAAAAACATTCCCATATTGAATTTTATAAATTAATAATTTTAAAATTACATCCATGATCTAGAAACAATTTAGGAACTGTAAAGAAGAAAGTGAGGGGAACTAAATCACCCCTTTTGCTAATTTTTTAATAACAAAAAAAAGTATGTAGAAATAACAAAAGATGAACTAATACAAATAATATAAATTTTATATTATAGCTATGAAAGCTTATAATATATATATATATATATATATATATATATATATATTATAATTATATAATATATTATAATATAATATAATTATAATTTTATATTATTATTTTATATTATTATTATATATATTATTATATAATATTATTATAAATATATGTTATATTATATTATATATTATATTTATATTATGAGATATATTAAAATATATTTATATATAATATAGTATATAGTATTAATTTATATATATAAATTACAAAGTAGTAATTTTATTGTTATATAGACAGTAAAACCCACATGGTTCTCCTATCTTTAGACTTTTGTCCCTCCTATCTGAACAAAGTTAAATAATATAATTACAATCTCTCTCTCTCTCTCCATATGCTCATGCAAAACTCACATAGCATCCTAGGGCTTGTCAATAACTAGCTCTAGATCTATCTATTAGTTCTATCTACTATTATGAAAATAAAAACTATAGACAAATATCCTACAATTTAGGAAAGATTTAGTAAAATCATGAAAAGCTTTTAATAAAATGATCCTATCTTAAACAAATGTTTAGTTTACGCTTATTAAGCTTACTCTTTAAAACCCTAAAAATCCCTTTAGTTTTGGCTTAGGCAAAAATATTACTATAATGATCCCCTAGCCATCCATATTAACCTATCAATTCTTTTTAAATGTTGCAATTGATTTACTCTCAGCAACCACCTGCGGCAAAACCATCCATAAAATCTAACAAAAATTAATATTATTTAAATGAATGAATATGTTTTTGTATATCAAGATGTCATCCCCTCTTCTAATTCTTATCGTGCCCTTGTCTCTCTCGTCTGGTTGGTTACTAAAAAAAAAGAATTTTATTGATCTCCTTGTATTTTATAAGAACAGGAGTAATATACAAATATTTTTATATAAAACTTGTGCTATCGAATTCCTACACACGAAAGTTCGTCTTTCTACATAAAACTATTCTATCCTTCTTCTTGTTTTTCTCTTTTCTATCATACTTTCCTCAATTGTTCCTGTAACCCCTAGCTTTCTTATTCCTTTTTGCTTTTCTACGTCACACTTAAATACCCCTTCATTGTTTTATCAAATGTCTTCTTTAAATAAAAATAAGACCAACTTGAATTTGTTGTGCACAACACCTAATAAGAGTCCAATCATTCATTTAGAATAAAAAACATTATTAACATGTACAGTTTCACGTGCATTCGAAAATGTGATTTGTACTACATTTCGTATCTGTAGTAAGACGTAGTTTAAAACCCCATAGTGATTTTTTTGAGTATCCAAACATTTTTCCAGCCTTTTTATCGTCCAGTTGTTAGAACCGTGGTCTCTCGCTTTGTTTTTCGAGTGCTCTTCCCAGTGCTTAATACCCGTTTTTTTTTTTTTGTTTTGTTTTGTTTTAGGTTCTTAGAGAGGATAGAAGGAGTGATTTCCCTCTGCTTCTGTGCTTTATAGTCGCGTCGAATATTCCTATTCCATACGTTTCCTAACTATTTCCATCATATGTATATCTCCTTCTTTGTCAATTTATCAGCAGTAAGTATTCATAAATTCTAAAAGGTTTGTTCTTAACCTATGAAAAATCTTACCCATTCTTAAACTAATGCTGTGAAGAAGTGCATACCATTATCTGCTATCGTCTAATATTTCTCTATATAATCCTGTTTCGAGGTATTATTGTTTCCAATTTTTCTTTTAACAGAACCACAAATTGTTAAAATTTAACGGCCTATAATTTCGTAAAATCTTCCTTAAACATACCCTTCTTTATAAATAGCACAACATATGTTTTTTTCCAGAACTCTGGTACTTTACCTCACTAAATGTATATTCGTTTTAAAAATCATAATATATTAGTAATCCTTTACAATGCTTGCTACATGTTTTTTTTAGAATCTCCTTTCCCCATTAATTTTCTAGCCATATAACTCATTGGAGGACTTGAAAGCTTTATGGTCAAATATGGTTCATAAAAGATATTAATTCTTTTACATCAATTTCAAAAATCCCCGTAGTTTATCATTAACATGCGTCAGCCAAACTATTGTCTCCAACCTATTATTCCAATCTCCCGCTTAGGAAAACATTGACGCAAATAAGCAATTGAAAATTTTAAAACCAATCCTTAATCTGAAATTTACTAAAAAAAAAGAAATTAATTTTAATTTTGGAGCAATTCTCCTATTCTTGCTTTTAAATTTATGGAAATCTAAAAAAACTTTTTCGGTCTCTTATTACTTATTCCTTTGCTAAAATTAAAATTCTTTCCTCCGCTTCTCTCTTTGCCTTTTCTTATTGAGTGGTTAAGTTTATTTTAAATTTGGTTATAATTTTCTTAATATTCTTCTTTCCTACTACTATCTTTACCCTTGGAAATTTCCTATACATAAGCTTTCATTGTATTTTCTCTCTTACTCTTTTCTTCATCCAAATAATAATCTTTCTTCGCACGCGCTTAATGAGTTCTATTCTTGTTTTTTAAAGCATGGTGACTAATATATAATATTCCATCAAAAATATGTAGCTTAAAGTATTCACACTTAATAAAAACAATTTGGTCTATTAATATCTCCTTTATCTCAATCATATATTTTTAAATGAATATGTCACTATTCACAGAATAATTTTACTCTTCCTAAAAAAATCAGCGGATTCGAACATCTGACCTCCGCGTTGCTGATAACATAAAAACCCTCCGGGCCCCGCCGCTCGCTCGTTATTTTTAGTAATAATCATCTCTATTTCGAAAAATCTAAAGATTCCTTTTTCCTGGGTAACTTGCAAGTTTATTCTAATTGAAATACTTTTAACTTCTTTTCTCAATTTGATATTATATTATATAATAATAATATATATAATATTAGATATATTATAAAATAAATATATTAATTAAATATAATAACTTATATAATATATTAAGTAATATTAATATATTATATATATATATTGACCGGTGAAAAATTTTTTCAACCGGGAGAACTTCTCGTGCTCTCAAAATCATCTCTTCCATGGTCGACATAAATATAATATTATATATAATTATATTTATATAATATATATATATATTATATATTATATTTGAATATTTAATTATAATATTATATTTATATATAGTATAAATAATATAATATATATATAGTACTATATATATTATATATAATATCAATTATTATTGAAATTATAAATATTAAGAGGTGATAAATATGATCAGTCTTAATATAAGATTTTGATGCTATTATTCTGATTTTTATATAATTCAATGATTTTGAAGAAATTTTTATAATATTTATATTTATATATATTACAATATTGATTAAAATAAATATATATTATTTAATGTTATTTTTATATTATTAATATATATATGTTTATTATTTATAATTTTATTATTATATATATAATTATTTAATATATATAAATATATAATATATATATATATATAGTACTTTGAATATGTGTGTTTTTGTTTGTTTGTTTTTGTGATGTGTTGTCTCTGTAATTTTATATTTGTTTGTTTTGTCTTCAGGTGTTGCGAGTTTCCGTATTTGTGTTGTGTTGTTTTTTTTTGTATTGATGTGTTTTTTTGTTTACTTCTTGTTTTTATAGTTACATGGAGTTTTTTTTTTTTTTTTTTTTTTTTTTGTATTCCTGACACTTATTACGGGTTTTGGTTGGGGTGTTACTTTTACGTGTTTGTTTATGAGAAAAAGAGAATAAAAAAAAAAAAAGTAATTTCTAAGTAAAGTGATGAGAAAAAAAAGTTTTTTGGGTACCGTTGGATGTTTAAATTGGCCATAATTTCATGCAAAGAAAGAGTATCACTGATAATTTAAGAATCAAAAAGTTACGAATATTTGCAAAGCTTTCTGTTTGTAAGCATTCTTAATAGTTGATGAAGAGGGTCGTTCTGTGCGTGCTTCTTTCTTCAAGATGCTTTCAAACATTTTTATAGATGAATTTTTCTTATATATTTCTCTCTCTCGTTCCTCTTATGTCTCTTTTGCTGTCCTATTTATCCTTCTCGTTTATCTGTCCGCACCTAGTTTTTTTTTTATATTCCAATCTATTCTTTTAAAGCATTCATATCGTTTTATGCGTTTCTTTTCCTCCATATTGTTTATACTAATTTATTAAAATTTTAGATAATTTTTTAAAATAGATGTATCAGTTTTTATTTGCTTTTAGGAAATATTCTTAACATACTTTTCCATTGTAATTTTTCTTTTTAATTAGATGTTCTCATTTAAATTTGATGAAGGGCTGGATTATTTATAGTGATATCTTTCTTTCACATGTACTTTAAATAATTAAATGTAATTATATGAGTAAGTAATAATAATAATAATAAATAATAATTCCCTTTTTAATAATATTCCTATTTTAAGATTGTCCTATGTAATTTGATATGTACGAACTGATGCAAAAGATTTTTTTAATTAATAACAATAAGAAGGCAAGAGGACTTGGCGGTACTAATCCTCACGTTCAATTGAAGATGATTTTAATATATCTAAAATTTAATTAATAAAATGTACTAAACTTTGTTTCTTTTTTTGATTTGTTTTTTTAAAATTATGTGATTTAATTATCTGAAATTTATGAAATTTTACTCTAATTTTTAAATGATTAATGGGTTTGTGTTCAAGCTCCTAAAAGACGGAATAATAAGACTTATAGATACGACGTTTCTTCAAGCCTGTGTTGTGTTGTCGCGAACCCAAGTGGTGCCTGCTGATTGTTTTTTTGCGTATATTTCTCTTGGTGTTCTTTCCCAAGAAAAATAATATAATATTTATTATTTTAATTCTATAAATTTTTATTTTACAGCAAAGTTTATTTATCTACAAATATGGTATATCTTTAATAGAAAATAAAAATATTATGTATTTTTTTATAGAACCAAAAGCTGATTTTTTTCTCTAATTGGTTTAAACTTATTATATATTTATAATATATTCTTTATTATTATGTTATAATATATATATATTCATTATTTAAATTTATATATATTATTAGTTATTATTATATTTATATTTATGATTATATTATTTATATTATATATAGTTAAAGTCTCTAGATTGAATAAGGTTCCTTTGTTTGGATGTTTCGTAACATTGTGAAATAGTTGAAGTCTCTAGATTGTGGGTTTGTTTTATTGAAGGGCTTTACAGACCCTGGTTGATTAAAACGCTGCTCTATATACCTACTTACGACATTGATTTTCTTTCATCTTAATAAGTGCTAAAAACAAAGATATCTCGATTATATTATGGTAATTACGCAATTCCAACTATTCCAATTCTATCTGCCGAAGTGACATCAATGAAGGAAACACATCACACAAACACTCTGCCATAATATTATTATATAATATAGATTATTATTTAATTTTATATTTTATTATATATTATATGTTTTATATATATTATTTATTAATATAATATATATAATATATTATATTATTAAATTTATATTTAAATTATTTATATATTATATATGTGTTGGAATCTATTTTTTGGTGTTTGTTTGTGTTGTTGTGTTTATTCTTCTCCTTGTGGGGTCGTGGGGTGTTGCTTGATGGTGTGTTTTTGCTGTATATGTTGATTTTGGGGTAGATTATAAATAAATAAATATTTATAATTTGTAGGATAAAAAAATTGCAAAAATATGGTATTATCTATTGCCATTTTTCGATTCTTAGAGGTCTAATAAATTTCATTACAACACTTTTCGCCACATCTGCCGCTTTTATTACCTTTTTTTGTTTTAAGATGGTACATTAGTTTGATTTAGACAACTATATTACGTGCCATCATCTCGAATATGATTTTTTTTTGAATAGAATAATTATGTCTTCCAAAAAAGAACTGGTTGTCTTTTATTCTCCTTAACAATCATAATATACTCCAAAGATTGCACTAACCTAAAAACTTTATCAATAATATGAATAGTAGCCCACTCGTTGAAGAATTTGATGTTATATAGTAATTAATAATAATTATAATATATTAATAATAGATTTAATAATGCTATATTAATAATTAATAAATATATTTAATTAATAATAACTAACAATATATAATAATAATTGATAACATTAAAAAATCTGAGTTATATTATACTTTAGAGAGTGGGAGTGAGATGAAGAGAGATTGAGAGACGATTAGAGATAGATGATAGGAGAGGATTTGATGAGATCCTTAACGATAGTAGAATTATATTAAAAATTTGGGAGGTGGAGAGATATTATGTAACTTTCAAAGAAAGAAGGAGAATGAGAGAGAGAGAGAGAGAATGCATTTCTGAGTTTAATTTTAATATCTATTTTTCCATTTTTCCAAAGAAAAATGATGTATGAGAAACTTTCGCTGAAGCCTATATTAAATTCTCAAATTTTAAATTCTTAAAATTCCTTAAAATATTTCTCCGTCCTTTGTTTTCGCCTAGGTTTCATATTTTTTTTCCTTTATTTACTATATTTTAAAAAATTTTTAACGACATTTACTTAATACAATAGAGTAGTAGGCGCTTATGAATTCCGACTCTTAATTGAATGGTATAAATCTTATATGTAAAAATCAAATGTCAAAATTTATTAATTTTAATGTATATTTTTAATTAGCGGATTGATACTAATGACCAATAGTCAATAAGTAAACCTCAGTACACCATAAGAAAAATTACTTGCTGCTGGATTTGATAAATTTTTGCCGTCCCCCTCCCAACATCATTTTTAAGAATAATTATCCAGACTCTAGGCTCACAATTTAAAACTTTCATCTTCCTTGCTCCATCATCCATCATTTTAAAATATGTGGCTCTTGGCGTCCATTCTCTTTATTTTAGTTGCATAAAAAAAATATCTTTGCTTCCACCGTAAAATAAAAATCTTCGAGGCTCCATCCCACAGAGTAACATTCCTCCGCTCAACTTCACAAAAAATTCTGGCTTCGGCTCTACACAAGAATCATACACATAAACTAATCATTGACAGTATGATCAAAGTAAAAAAAAAAAGAAAAAAAAGGAGGTAGATAAAATTTCTAAATCTGAAATTAGTCGCAACTTCTGCTAGACTTAGAATTAAAAATAACAATTAATAAACCATTATAATTAGAAAATAATAATACAGAAGTACATTCATGACTGGCCTATATCATTCGTAACTGGAATTAGCCTACGTTATAAATGTGGCTACTATCACATATGGTAAGATACATCACTACACACATCAATAATTATATATTAATTATAGTATAGATAAATATAGTTATATACATATATATATATATATAGCTGTAATATATTTGAAATATACATATAGATTTATAGAGATATATATATATATATATATATATATATAACTCATTATATGTAACTTTCAAACTCAACTATAATCATTATCATTTAATGTTTGATAACCACATGGGAACAACCTAATTTACTTGGCTCAACAATATCAATTGAGGGTTAAAGAAAAAAGGATTTCGATTTATTTTACATTAATAAAAAAAGCATGATATTATTATTATTTTTATTATTATTTATATTATTATAGTATATATTATTATTATATTATATTGATTATTTATAATATTATATTATATTATATTATTATTAAACACTTGAAAATAAAAATAATGTCATATAGTTAAAATAAAAATAATTATATTATTTTGAAAAACAGGAATTAAAAACTCCTAAACCAAAAAAACAGTGTAAGGGAAAAACACTAAAGAAAAAGGTTAAAATAAATTGCAGAAATATTTTGTAACATATAACCTATACTCTGATAATTTATTTATGTATTATATGTAGTATATATATTATATATATTATATATATATATATATATTATTTTATATATATAATTATTATATATTTATTATTATATATATAATTATATAGTAATATATGTAATTTATATTATATGTATATATATATATATAATTATGTAAGATATATATATATATAGTAGTTATATTTCATTTGGTGAGTTATATAAATTATGATAGTATTATTATATATATATAGTGTATAGTAATAATATATATATATAGTTAGTATATATTATATATTATAGATAGTATAATATATATATTATATTAATAGTATATAATATATATAATATATTAGTGTATATATATATTATTAGTATAGTTAATATATATTTAATTATAAGTAGTAGTAGTATATATAGTGTAATATATATATAATAATAAGTATAGTATAAAGTATATTATTAGGTAGTATTATTATATATAACTTACATATTGAACACAATATATTGATGAACTTAAAATATATTTTATATAAAATTATATGTTTTCTCCACTTTATTTAAGCCTAATAAATAATGTACAAATTTGTTGTGATTGTGGTGGAAAGTGTGGTGTGTGTATGGTGTGTGTTTTGTTGTGTGTGTGTGTGTGTGTGTTGATTTTATCTAAAAAGGCGTAAAGCTGAAATTTTTGAGTTTTCTCCACTATTAATGCCATAGCTAGTGGATATATATCAGTGGTTGGGGTCAAGTACATTTTTTCAAGTACAAGCTACAAGTTACAATGTACTTCTAGAATTTGTTCATTATTCATATTCTTAATTTTTTAAGCTATAGAATTTGTTTTCAATACATACATAGTACATAGACATGTATCAAGTACACATTACATATACTTTTATGAAATACTTCATTAGTATATATAGATAAATATATATATATATATATTTATATATATATATATAATAATATATATATATTATATGATAATTAGTATATATATCATCATTATCATCATCATCATTATCATCATCATCCTAATCATCACCACCCTTCTTATCTCCCCCAAACTGGGAGAAGGTGCGTAACATATATCGTGATAAAACATAAAAATAGTTTAGAAAATATGAAGCAGAGTAGAAAAGAGAAGCCAGCCTTACCGCCACTTTATACCAATTAGTAGAACTCTTCCCAGTCAGAAAAATCCATCCCTAGGGTTTACGGGAACGCGATTGACCCTCAACTATGACCTCTCTCAATGTGTTTCATTCCGGCCAGTGGCTACAAACCCATAATCTCCTCACCAAAACCCACCATCACCCTGTTATGCACCTTCTTCTCCCCTCTGCTGCAAAACTCACATTTCTCTCTTCAAACATTCTTTTCTGACTCATTCCACCTTTTTCTTCTTTCTCCCATTCGGTAGATTTCCAACACACTTACCACATACATCCGGTTAACCAACCATCCATCCTCTCCACCTTTCCACATGACCAAACCATCCCCATGTACTTTTATCTCATTTACACCAATCTCCACACCAAACAATCTCTAATAACGTTCATTCCTCATTTTACTAATTCCTTATTCACACCTAACACGCCCTAAGATTTTCCATCTCTAAACACATTGTAATTTAAATCTATTCCTCTTATTCCAGACCATCTACTATACATTACAACATAACACATGTAACAACATTCCCATGTAAGACCCTAGCCACCATCCTTTTCCTTTACATCCACCAAACGATTTAATCTGCACCACCACCCTTTGCCATTCACAATTTTCCTATACACTCTGCATCACCGGCTCTCCTTCAGTTTCAAGTTAAAATCATATTTTAAATCAACAACTTTCACTAGAAATCAACTAAATTCACACTTATGTCTGCCCTCACTTCACAAACCATATACCTTACTCTTATCTATCTATCTTCCTTCAAAAACCTCTTCTTTTATCACACCCGTACAAATCCTCTCTATCTAGTACCTCTCAAAACTCTTTTCATATCGTCCACACCAAACCAATTCTATCCTCATTTTTATATATAGTTAGGTTATCCTCCTCCACTCCACCATTCTTCATTCATTTCAACTCTATCCCTGTCACCCCATACCTCTAATTCTTTCATAAACTCTTCATCCTATATACATATATGGAATCCATTTCCTCAAGGAAAACTATACACATCCGAATAATATCTATTAATATTTAAAATAATACCTTTTCGACTCTATTTATTCTTACACCGCTCACTATCGGTGCGATACATACTTTTGATTTTATTCAGAATCTTAACACCAAAATCACCATATCATCTAACAAACCTTTGTCCCATAATTCTTATTAATTCCTTATTTTATACGCCCTTGTTGCCATAATCTTCATAAATTTCCTAAATGACAATTATTCTTCCCTCTTTCTCCTAAGTGTTTATCCCAATCATTTTTCCAATTGTTACATAGTTATCCACACATCCGTCTACCAACTTTCTAAAACTGCTACCTTATCTTCCCCAAATAGTTCTTCACTCATCGACCCACTCTTTCGACCAAAAATATCAAATATAATTCTCTCCTACAAACTACTCAATTAAAACTAATATCCCTATAAACTAGTTTATATTTCCTCTCCTTACTCTTATATTAATTATGCGTGGTATCATATTGACCTCTCTCCCAATCCCTCGGAACTATACCCCCAATTAAACGTTTTTTATACACTTCCAAATCCATATGAATCAAACCATTTCTCGTCCTTCCTAATATTTATATATTATATACATAAATATATGTATAGATATATATATTTATTTATAAATATATTAGATATATATATATTATATTAAGGTTTTTTGTTATTTTTTGATTATAGATTATATCAATATTTAGGCATTTGATTTAAAATATATTAGTAAGAATGCCATTACTATGTATTATTATTTATAATTATTGTTTTGTGAGTGAATTTTGAGTTTAGATTGGTAGTAAGATTTGGAGGGTGTGTAATAAAGCGTTTATGGTCATATTCTCTTTAATAAAGATAAATTTTTTTAGTTAAATGAGTTTGGTACATATTTCTTGTTGTGAATTATGCATCTAGCAGCAGAGATACGATAGATATATTGGATCTAATTTAGAACTAAGTTTAATATGTTGGACGAAAGATAGATATGTTATATATGTAAGATCTAAGTTAGATATGTAAGTACGCTAGAGAAATTAGATATATTTGGTAGATCTAAAGAGACTAAATTTGAGTGTCAGTCTTTATTTAATTTTCTGGCGTTTATTTAAAGTTTACCTGTTATATGTATTATAGGTAATATCTATGTCTGTAATATAATATTATAGACTTAAAGAACAATGGTTCAGTATGTGACAATCTTAGTCGTGTTAGTTGAGATAGAATTGATAAAAATGAGATATGAACTTATTAACAGATTGTATGTATAAAAAGGCTATAAAGTAAACTAATAACATGAATGTATGTTTATGAGAAAAAATATCAGAAAATTGCCTGAATTTCTTCTGTGAGACAAAAACAAATCACTGAAATCCTTGTGTGAGACAAAAAAATTTCTGAACTCCTTCTGTGAGACGAAAGAAATAACTGAATTCCTTCTGTGAAAAAAAAAATTCACTGAATTCTTTCTGACCAAAAAAAATTCACTAATAGGGGAGAAATGCAGTTTTTGTTGAGGCTGTATTTGTGCCCACCTGCCTTGGTATGTAACCCACATTGCATGATGCTCATTAGAGGTGCTTTTCCGGTCCTTCCCCGTGAACCCAGGTGTATTTCTGTCGCGATTCACTCAATAATATAAAAGATGAAGCTGTGCTTCTTCCTGAATTGTTCATATCTTCTACTACTTTCGTTCGATATCATGTTACCAACCTTACCCCCAGTCTTGGAAAAAAAATTTTGTTGGTTTATATATATATATATAATATAATATATATATATTATTTATATATATATATATATAATATTAGTATATTAAATATATTATATATTATATATGGATAATAATATTATATTATATAATTATAATATATAGTATTATATATATATTAATTATTTAAATATATATATAAAATATATTAATTATATATATATATAGTATATATATATTTTATAATAGTATATTATATATATTAATATATAAATTATATATCCGTATATATATATATAATATATATATTAATATATAATATATAATATTTTATTATATTAATAATATATAGATATATATATTTTTTTTATATATTATATATTATTTATTTTATATTATATTAATATATATTTATATAATTGGAATACTTTACTATTCGTTAATGTGAATTTATTTAAAATACATTATTAAAATTATATATTACTGTAGAAAATTATAATTAGAAAAAAATAATATTGCAAGTATATTTTGAAAATTTTATCTTGCAATACCAACACAATTACCAAAGTACAAAAGGCTCAAGTTACAAGTACAAGTTACAATACATGGCTTTTAGATAGATTAACATGCAAGTCACAAGTACAAGACTTTACTTGAGTCCTTTTGTACTTGGGACTTTGCTTTACTTGCAAGTACTTGTCATTTTGTAACTTGCCAATATTTTTTTGCTTATCATTTTCCTACGTATTATATTTTTATAAATTTTATTCTAAATAAATTTCCATTGGTTAAATATTGTCCATTTATTTATAAATATATATATTTATATATATATATAATATATATAATATATATATATATATATATATATATTATATATATATATATTAATAATATATATTATATATTATATATAATAGTATACCTATATATATATTATATATATATAATATATATATATATATAAATATATAAATATAATATATATATATATAATATTAATATTATTATATATTATATTAATTATATATACATAATATATATATATTAATTATATATATAATATTTATATATTATGATATATATAGATAATTATATATATATATTATAATATATAATATATTATAAAATATATATTATTAGATTCAGACCACCCTTGTTTGCAGTATCCTTTGTTGGTGATATAATATAAATGAATATATATATATATTAAATATCAATTATAATATATAGTATCATAATAGTGAATAAGGAGCGAGTCGGATTATGAGGATACATACATTTTTAGATAAGTTAGACCCTCTAGGTGACTTATCCGAGTGAGCTAATATCATAATATATAAATGTGGTTACTTATTTTTTATATATTATTTTTTATAGGAAAGTGAGAAAAACTGTTCTGTAAATAAGACGTATTTATTTATATGCAGAGTATGAAATTAGAGTCTACTCCTGTGTTAATGTTTTAAATTGTTGAGAATATGAGCACAAGTTCCTATAACTTATTTGGGTGACACAAACGCCAATGTTATTAATTAATTAAGTGTCTATGATTTATGTATAGTCCATTATACTCTCGTAATTAATTATGAAATGTATATAGAGTAATATCTACCTTATGATCACCTACATTAGAAAATTTCATAAATATCTCTATATATTTAGTTTCATCTTTGTAGCTAACTAAATAAAAATAAATTACGTATTAGTAAAAATTATTAAAAAAGAAAAAAAATATTTTGTGCAAGTTTATTTAAAATAATGCCAATAAAGTTAACTTGCAAGACCAAGCACATAATTAACTCTAAGTACAAAAGTCATCAAGTACAAGTTACATAATAACAAAAGACTAAGGGGTTAATAAAATATATAAGAAACGCATTGTGGAACATATTTCTTTCTAAATAAAATAAAAATTAGTTACTATAAGTTAACATAGTTTCACTCAAGTACAAGTTACTTGTTGACCTGAATACCCAATAACCTCTTTATTAGATATATATATATATATATAATATATTAATAATTAATATATATATTATGAATATATATATATATTTATTATATATTTAATTATATATTAATAAATAATTAAAGTAAGTTATAAATAAATAGTAATGAATATATATATAATGATATTAAATAAATAATATTTATTAAGAAAATTAAGAATTAAAAGAAATATTTATATTTATATACATATATTTATATTAATTTTTATCTATGTAAAATCTAATAAATAAAAATTTTATAAATTTAAATAAAATAATTTAATAAATTAGCTAAAATTAAAAATAAAATATTAAATATATATATAATATAAAATAACTTTTAAGTCCCTTGATAATATATAAATATAATTATATTAACATGACATTTTAACTACAAAGATTATAATAAAAAATATATTACTCATTGAAAATATTCGAACGTGCTTTTGGGTTTGATTAAACCAAAATATATTATTCCTTTACACAATAAAGAGAAATTCATATATAATGTGAATAATTATTTTGTATTAATTTAAATGTAAGAGCAAAATATATAATTAAGGTCTGTAATTTATAAGACGATGATAACTGATTTTTAAAAAGTAAGAGAGAGAGTATATCTTGAATTTAGATCGATGTTGCATGCTTTACAAATTACTGCTACATACATGCGAATTATTGTTTCTTATAATTTAGATATCCTTGAGTGTTTTAAATACATACAACGCGCTCGCTTCGCGCTACAAATGTTTCTGTAAACATTGTGACCATGCACATACACTGCACGAACGGCACTGCCTATCATGTGATGTTGTGCACGCTGGTTTAGAATCACTATAAATTGAATTATTGATTAAAGGAGAATTCTTTTTAGATATTCCTAAATATTTGTTTTTATTTTATATTTGTATAGGGGATTGAAAGGATAATGAGTGAGGGGGTAATAATGTAATTATAACGGGAATTTCACCAATCAATAATTAGTATCAAGAATTTTCATAAAATAAAATTCAATATAATAAACACTAATTTAAGACTCTCAAAATTAGAAAGGTGAAAAGAAGTTATTATTAGTCTTAGATGTCGAACGTTATTAGGAATCATAAAATTTAAACTCTTATCCAATGTACATCAAGAAATTTAGCATTTTCATTATTGGTGTTAAAAATTGCACTAAATAATAAACTAATTCTAGAAGTTTGCTAAATTAACTCAAATCACCATTTTGTACTCATCGAAAATGATTAATATAATACATATTATATAATATATATAATATATATAATAATAAAAATATAATAAATTAAATAAATTATATTATATATAATAATATATTAAATAATAAATATATTAATATTAGAAAATTTATTAATAAACGCTTCGAATAACACAAATATATATATATATTAAATATAATTATATATATAATATATATATAATATAATATATTAATATAATATTAATATATATTAATTATAATAATATAAATTTTTTAGACACTCACATGTAAATAAAGACTAAATTAACTATACTTACGATAGCGAACTATTATACCCTTGCCTCATTTCAATAATTTTCGAAATTATCCGACCATTCTCATTTTAATACTGGAGCCGTATATAATATATTATATATACATACATATCATACATACTATATATCATACACATTGAAGAATTACAAAGCAGATATGGAAGCTCCAACGACTAATACTTCATATAAATCTATAAGAATTGGGGTTAGAATCTTCTGATCCATTTTTCGACCAGATATAATATAAAGGTACATTAAAAAGTATTATTAATTCTAAATTTCAGAAAAAAAATGTAGATTGTTATAAAATTGTCATCAATCTATTAATATCCCGCTATAAGTTAATAATATGATAACTTAATGACACATACTTTTGAAGAAGATGAAATTGGAATGCTAGTAGTGAAGATGAGGATAAAAATAAATTATTTAAATATAAATCCTTAAGGCGAAAACACATAAAAGTCAATTACCAGACTTTAATTGCAGCGTATTACCTATTTTAATTGTGATTGTCATAATGATACATACTATTCAGCATAATAAGATGACTGTGCGGATGTAATTCAGACACTCGAGATGTACAGGCTATCGATATCCAAAATAATATGTTGCGAAATTAATATAAGAATGTACGCGTATAATCATCGTATGAACAAATTGATAACAGTTTGAGTGAACCACTATCAAGTTATGACGGTCTATAAACAATTTTCTTATCCACCATTGAGAAAAAGTAACCATACCCCCATCTTTTTTTTCTTTCTTGTTTGTCATTTTGTCATTTTTTAAAGCTCATTAAATAAATTTTCAGCTTAAAATAAATATGAAACTCGAAATTTCGCACATTATAAGAGTATACTCCTCGCAAAAAGAATATATATGAAAAAAAAAAACTCAATAATTCTAATACATCTATTCATTTATTGACACATTACCTGATCGAGAGATAGATGAAAATCAACTGATTTTGACCTTTCGACCGCGCAAATACTTATCGTTCATTTGACGTTCATTAAGAAATATCTTGCTTCCAACCTGAACAAGTCTAAAAACTTACGTGAAAATAATTTAAATACGTTTCTGTGTTTAAATATCTATTTTACTATGTTCTACGCATTTAGGATTTGAAATGACGATAGTGTTTATCACATAATAAAATTTCTTTGTTATCACAGGCGTACAAATATTAATATAAGTACAAACCTATATCATACTTCATGTGCGCGTAAATATATTAATATAATAATATATTTAATATAGAATAGTATTAGTATAGTATAAGATATATATTATATAATTAATTATATTATAATAATATATGAAATATATTTATATATATAATAATTATATAATAAATTATAAGTTAATATAATTTAATATTTTATATAATATTATAAGTAAAAAATATAGTATATATATATATAGAATATAATATATATTAATCATTATATTATTATAATTAATATATATTATAATTAAATATAATTATTATATATAATTAATTAACTGGTATATATATATATATATATTATAATAGTTAATAATATTATATATAAATTATATTATAATATATATATAATAATATAATTATATTATATATATATATACTTTTTCTCTTCCAGGTTCTTCCCTATTTGGGGGAACACGATAAATTCTGGGAACAGCGTTATTGTATAATCCAACCGACTTTATAACGTATATTATCAACCCCAAGTGTTTCTACAATGAGGATAGTATTTGGAACTGCCTTCTGTTTTGTGTAAAAGCGGGGTATCTCAGGTGTTCTTTAGTTTCTGGCACGTATAAGCACCCTAAGAGTGTTGGAGATGTAGTGCTGTTTATTTTGAATATGGGCTTGTATAACTGTGTCAGTGCGATATGAGAATTGCGGGGGAGATTATAATTATATTTTTTGGGACTTGGGTGAGATTTGATTACTAGCTGGCGTTACACATGATGACGCGGTATTGAGAATTTATAGCGTATTGTTCAATACATTTGTTTCATAGTAATGCTTTGTATGGATATGTTTGTTTAGTGTGATGATGTATGGAATGGAATGGTTCTAAAAATAATGTAGTATTAGTAAAAGACTGTGATGATGGTGAGGATCTTAAACGGTATCTTTTGTTCTCCTGGAAGCTGTTGTGGTAGGAGTGTGAATGGCTTAGTCACTTAGTGTGTTGGAGTAAAATTGCGTGCCTAGCAGATCTTGGTGGCCGATCGAACTATTTATTATTATTAAATATTGGAAAACAAAGCATTTGCTTCTATAAAATTGTTTCCATAAAATTTTTTTCCGATAACCTGTATTATTCTTATGCCTCTCGAATTGGGTTGAATCTTTGTACTCTTCGTGTAAGGTTGTTGAAGTTGTGGTGGTTCGTTTTGTGAACCTATTGTCGTCCCTCTCGTTATCCATTTTTAGTTAGCGACCACACGAAATAGGTTATATTATATATTATATTATTATTTGATAAAGAGGAGAAACCGAAATGAACAAAGATACATGAACAAAACAATTAGCAATTGGTGAATTGTCATGCTATCATTCTTTCAGGACCTAACATTATTCTATGACCGTGTTTGTAAGTTAGGCGTCTGCTGCTTAATATTGCATCTTAATTCTTCTGACAATTGCTCATTGACAGCATGTTTTCTAAAATGTAAAGTTTTCTGCTGACTGAGTTTACTCTCTCTTCCTTCTGCATCATTCAGGCATCGACGACACGAGCACACGAATCAAGAAGGGACCACACACCAAAATCAGCATCACAGATTGCGTACAGCACAGATGCGAATCACACACCACGACCTTATAGACACACAACACTCCTACAGCACATAATGAGTAGTGAGCAGAAATGGAGTGAAGATTTATCCAGTGGTAAAACTTCTAAGTATAAAAAATTATTGTGAAAAATGTTTAAAAGATATGAAGATTGGGTTCGAAGCCCTCGGATCTTATATTAAAGGAACAACAGAAAGCTTAGAGTAAGAATTTGAGAATAATAGCGAATTACAATAAAAGTCTATTTTGATAAAAAGAAAAATTAAGATATAAAAAAGTAAGATATTTAATTTGAATAAAAGAAAATCTAATCTATATGAATTAACTTTAGAAATTAATCCTTCAGTAAAAAATAGAGAAAATAAATACATGAGTATTATCTATATAATGATAAGAGAATATAAATCAATTGGACTTAATAAAATTTATAATAAGTAATATTAAATTCAATTATTAAAATATTATATAATATAGAATTGAGCATATTATCGCTCAGTAATATTGTTTACAGAAATATTATAAACAATTAAAACTGTTTACAATTTTTATTCTCCTTATTTATAAATAACGTTTCTTATAAATTATAATTTATGGAACTAAAATGTAATTAATATATTATTTAATAATAGTTAAATATAATAATTCTTTCGATCAATGGGCTTATTCCCCGATTTTTATTATAAGACAAGAGTATTATATTAATAAATTAAATATTAGTGGTTAGTCGTAAAGAGCAAAATACAAAGTAGGCAAAGGTCATGTAAGAGAGTACACCTAAGCTCATTAGCAAGAGAACCTTATATGTATGAGGCCTTAATATATTTTTGAAGTATAACTTTTACACACACAACTACTCTAAACAATTTACAATTATCATATTTCAATTATACACTCAACTCCGAAGGTTTCACAATAATTAACTCTCCATTTAATATAAGCACTTATCACGCGGAGTTTCCACGAATATGTAGTCAATAGCGACACCAATATATAGTATATATTTTATTAGTTATATTATAATTATAATGGAATTAGTATGTTTTTATTGATTTATGTATATGTGTATATAATTAAATATTTACTTTATATTTATGATTTGACTTTATGATACAGAACATTAGGTATGGATAAATGTGCAATTATAAATAAAAAAAAAAGTAAATGTATATGTATTTTGAGTACGATATAAAGCTATGAAATATAGTATTGTCAAGAGTAGTGCAGAAACGAGAGTAGAGTGTGAAAACACTAAAAAAAGAATAAGTAAAATAAGTAATAGTAGCTGAGTGATTAGTTAAGACTCGAATAGAGGAGACATAATACCAGCACTTGCCATATCATATACTGAAGGTTATGCAATGCAATAAATATATAAAGTAATATGTATTGACATTATGTGCATATTATATGCCCTATAATATTTATTTGCAACATTGATTGAATAGTTTAGTTATTATTATTCAAATTATAGATTATAATATTTTTATTGCTATATTTAATATATTATGTAATAATTATTTATAATTATTATTATTTTATTTATTATGATATTTATTATAATTTAATTATTTATATTTATTTATATTATTATTGATTATTATATAATTATTATTATTATATTATTATTATTATATTTATATTTATTATATTATTAGTATAATTATATATAAATGTGATTTTTTAATTATTATTATTATATATTATATATAATATTAAATCTTTACTATTGTTTATTTATTAGTCTATTATATTATTATTAAGGTAATTCATAAGAAATTAATGCACATGTGGCATTACTCTTACAGTATAACATTTCCCAAATAACAAAGTATGACACTAATTATGAAGTAATATGGTTACTCTATCAGTGATTTAGCCTTATCAGAGTTATATTGTTACAAAATTGTTGGTGTGAGGTGGATTAACAGTTTTTGGTTTCCAATATAGTAGTTTCTCACATGCTCAGCTATTTTACTCTACCTGTTTCGTGCTCCCAGTACGAGTTTTTGAAATGCTGCCGTGATGTGTGTCTAATGACGAGTAGCCTTTATTGAGGTGTATATATACTATCGTCAAAATTAACGCACCACTATCTCATATGATGGTTTTTAACAGGTTAACAGAGGACCCAACGCGGTTGTACTTTGTGTGTTGTGGGTGTGTGGTGTATTTATTACTAAAATAAAGCTAGAGTTATTGAATATACTTTTGGACGAGTGATTGCGAACACGTCCACAATACAATAGGCCAAGCGTGGGCACTAGCTAAGTTAGCAAACTCTATGTTAATATAAAATAATATAGTTATATGATTAGGTATAAGTAATTGTATTATTAGGGTCCGCAAATAGCTATAATTAAAAAATAGTAGTATATAATAAATTATGTATATCAAAAGCTATATTTAAAACTTCAAGTCTTTTAAGTATACACGATTACGTAGGTATTGTATAGTAAAACTATGGTACTATATATATATATAATGTAGGTATATAGGACAATTGAGCGGTCATAAAAGTATAATATAGTATATAATATCTAATAAATAATAATATTGATAGTGTGAGAATAATATTATTATATATCTTATAAAACAAACTATAAATGGAAAATAATGAGTATATCTATTAGCATGCTATGTTGAACACTTAAAAATAAACGATAGTATATGTAAGTATACAAATACAATATAACGTAAATTTAATCATGCCTAAAATCATATTACCCGTGCTAATACTACGATATTATATTAGTATACATAATGTAGTATATATATATATAGTGTAATATATAAGTTTAAACTGGTCTGTATGAAGCAAATCTATTTTTGTTCGAATAATCAGAAACTGCAAAAATAATTATCCGTAATTAAGAAGAAATCATCACTAATTGAATGAGAATAATTATGAACATACATAATTATCAGACGCACATATATATAGTCATAATTAAGTTTTATGAGCGACTAATTATAAGAAAGTCTGATCTCTGTATTGGCTAAACAAGACACGAAGTCTTTCAATGTACTTTTCGTACACTAGACAGCACAAAGAGCGCAGCAAACGCTCATCCATGCAAGTATTCATCCCGATGTTGTGGCCCACGGCTAGGGTTTGGCCAACGAACTACACCTGATGAATTATCAGAACAGAGAATTTTTCTTTACTAGGAGTACCCTTAATTGCGATTTTTTGTAATAGGTATGATAAACGCGTGTTAAGGGTTGCAATAGCTAGAGGCATACTAACTGAAATTTTGCGAGTACATCAAATACATATGTTAGTACAGCAGAATATTTCCATAAAAATGTGCGAGCAAAAAAGCTCAACGCTATTTTAAGCACTCAATTCACAGAAAAGCTGCGTAAGACTTAATTTTTTATCTAATTCGATAAGGAGGCTAATTAGAATCTCAACTAATTACTCGTGAACCAGTTGTTGCGAACAGATGATAAAATATACAACATAATTTGTACGCAATTTCAATTCTGGCTTTAGTATATATTGCACATCAAAAATAAAAATCTTTGAACGTGTTTTCAAGGCGAAAGAGTAAGTTCAAATCACCCATTTTTGGTTCTAGCCTCGTAATTATGTGAAGACGCACAGACCACCCAATAAGGGTAGACAATATCGACTAGCTTATAGTCAGAGACTTTAAGAAGAATTTTCCGGGGTAAGTAACACATACAATATTGTGTAACTTACATCGTCAGTAATTTATAGGGGCGTTAGTAATTGATTAGTTTTATAGAGTTCTTTAGCGAGTAATTAGGTATATATTACACATATAAGTATCAGATCTCTAACATACCTTTCGCGTATAATTACTAGCAAATGGCTCAAGAGATTAAATATACGTATAAGAGTTATGGAACCATAAAAATTGTATAAAGGGAAAAGTGATAACTGATGATCATATAAGATATATATAATATATATATGTTATAAATGCCTTAATCTTATATGTACAAGTTGAGAAAAGGGGTCATGCTTACTCAAATGGGCTATGAGTAAGCGATAAGGTATACATATCTTTATAATATACGGGTCGTAGCATATACTAAGTTAGTATAGCACGTCCTATAGAAAAATATGGACTAGTATTTCTTAATACCCTACTATATAAAACCTGACACAGTCAAGGTATTAATCACAAATTCGTCTGATAACAAT
>JABUQX010091691.1:0-10000 GCA_015478945.1 Trachelipus rathkii | reverse complement strand
ATAATTTAATGATATATTTATCAATATATAAATAATATAAGTATATGTTTATATATGTTTATACTATAAATATTTTACATTGCAATCAATGAAAATATAATGAACTGAATATTTACATGTAATAAATTATTGATCATATAGTAATGTATATATTAGTATATATCGACGATCACACAATTTTACATATTGCGTAATAAGACTAATTCAACACCAGTACACAGGATTTATAAGAATTTCCTTAAGTGTGTTTAACAATATATCGAAATCTTAAAATGTACTTGTCTTCATCAAGACCGAGGAAGATTTCCGGACCGCTAATTTCTCCAGCAAGCGCAATGAGAGGACATTATATTCCTCTAGTGTTATGTTGAGAACGTACAAATTCACTAAATAGTAGTTAGTAGAGTTAGCTAGATGGATATATACAAAACGCGATGTTCCCAGACTTTTTTATATATCAAATAGAAAGTAATATACTGATATATAATATATTATATAGTTAAATTATATTAATATTGTCTTATATCTATTATAATGTATAAGTGAGTTGAGAAATTATAATATATAAATAATCAATACAGTATATAATATATATATGAGTATATGATATATATATATATAAAAGAGATGCCACTTAAAAATATCGATTAGCAATATTAAAGGATAATATAGACATCCAATTCATTCTGAGAAATATTACATTTAATTAGTGTATGTATAAATACGGATTTTAATATTAGATTATTATTAAATTATTATTATTAATTTATATCAATTATTATTATTAATGTTATTATATTATTATTAATTATAATAATTACTTATTATTATATTAAAATTATATTTATCATTATTATTCTACTATTATTTCATTCCATGGGTGTATAATTTAAATAATATTATTTAGCTTAGGTTGCTTAAGCTTTCCTTGACAGCATTTGAATCATTGGAATTCTCACTCGTACGATTATTTTAATAATTATATTATTAATAGGTATTTTTAATATTTTTGAGAGAGAAGAAGAATAATTGGTATTTAGGTTTTATTGGAATTAAGTATGTTATGAGTTATTAGGTCTTAAGGGTTTATATGGGTTAGGATTACGTCTTATTAATTAAATTATGAATTCAAAAATTTACGTATTCATTTTATAATCTATTATAAATATTAGAATATTAATATAGTTTTATCAAACGGTACAATTATAATGCATATTAGGCGTAATTTTGCACGCTCTCCTGGTACGTCCAATCACCGTTATATTAAGATTGCCACATAAACTAGTTTGACATTATTAGCTTTAGTAAATATTACTCAACGCCGAGCGAGCGCGATATCAGTGGAGTATTTATAACTTATTTAAATATTGAGTCATGATATCCTAGTCCGGGATTATCTGATATGATGCGAGTGTATTAATTTATGCATAATAAAGAAATGTCAATAGAGGTTGGTTATCCGATATACGCATGTTATCCCTACAGTATTATATAGCTCTATTCTACATATCTTAAAATTACTCTATATATATACGGATTTATTACTCTGAGCTATCTCCTAATTAAGTAAGATTTTGGAAATTGGGTAATATTTTGCAAAAATATTAATAAATATCTGTTATATTATCTAACAAAATAATATTACTCTGTGTACGAGTAAGTTATAAGATAATATTGTTGTCTATTAACTTTGTCCCAGCTTTCATATATGAAATATTTTTTGAAGACCGAGTGAGAGAAGAGAATTTAGGAGAGTATGGATGAACTAATCCTAAGCCTAACACTGTGTTTGGAGGTGAGGTATAGAGAATGAAAGAAAATAATGGAATATATGAGAGCGAGAGAGTTTCATCAAATCAATTTGCTATTTGAGAGTTCATATCAATATTGAAGATAACACAACTGAACACTTACTACACGCACCTAAGTATTTATGGAGAATAATAGAGAGAGAGAAACACAGTAGCAATAAGAGCAGGAGCGGTATCTAAATTTATGTTGTATATACATAGTTGAAGATTGAACGTCACATCAGTATCCAATATATCAGAGGTCCTACTAATTCTAGCACGGGGTAATAAGCGCATTGATGTGCCGGATCACTCATTGTTCACACAAATGTTAGTGAGTAACAAAGAGAGAGTAGTAGTGTGCCAGAATTAGTTGTCACACTACAAGTATGCGAATTAATGGGACGGATGAGCTCCATTCAATTCCATCTGGAGCCATTATATAACATTGAGACTTTCACTGTTGCTTGAGAATGATACGAGAGCGAAATTGGTATCAAACAGTTACGTGTGAAATGATAAATAGTTAATATGAAGTTACTTATCGTCTAGCATCAGATTATAAATAGAAGTTGGTTGTTAGTGATAGGTAACGTTGACAGAAATTTATTCTCGACAACTTTAAGTATGGATGCCTGACTGGCTAACCTAGTCTAAGTAGATAAGCGCTAACATACAATACATCGTTCAAAAAAGAATCGTGAATGAGACGTGACAAAAAATGTCAAACAAGTTTTCAAGGCAAGAAAAGGATCCGTTGATAGACCGACAAAAAACATTTAACTAATTTAACTAGTTTATTTTCTAAGAAATTATATCATAAAGTAAGTAATAATAATTTTAAAATAGTATTAGTTTGATAGATTTTAGCGAGAATGTTAAATAACCTATTATATTGCAGTGTAAGTATGCCATCCCCTATACTACGACAAAAAACTTAGTTAGTTAGTAACGTTATATATGAGGGGACTGCTAATATTCTCGCCTATTATTATTATTCCATTGATTCATTATTATTATTAATTACTTATCATATTATTGATTTTATTAGTATTCATTTTTGTTCATTATTATATTATTATTATGTATTATTATATTTATCTATTATTATTAATATATTATTATTATAATTATTATTATTATTAGTTGTTTATTATTTATTAATTATTAATTATATATTAAAATTAATTTATTATGTATTATTTATATGATTTTTATTATTAATATATTTTTAGGATTTAATTATTAATTATTATTTATTAATAATATTATATTCATAATATTATATAGGTATTAAATGACATTTTAGGAAACTAATTTAGAATAGTGACCCTAGAGAGATAAAATTCTCTTTAAATGATTCTCTTATGTTCATATAAATTGGGGACTAATCTAAATTGCCTTTGCTTTAAATTTTTTTCAATAACTTTAAAACGTATTCACATGGTTTTAGAGTGATAATATATATATAATATAATAATATATATCTTAGTACTAATATATATATATAATAGGTATATAATATATATAATAATTAGAATAATACTATATATATATAATATGTATATAGTAATAGATATAATATAGTAATATATATAATAGGTATATATATATATATATAAGATCTAGGTCTTATTCTGTTATTAACGACTCCGTCGAGTTAATTCTTTGTTTGTTTTTTAATAATATTGATATATTGCTACTATAGAGAGAGAGCGAAACAATGAATTTCAGTGGTAACGGGAGCGCGAGAGTTCATAAAGTGCGAAAGCATTTTTAAATAAGTTTTATAAACCCGACATTTATGTTAAAGTATTCTTATCAAAATGAAATATCTCGAATAGTACAAACGATACTTACAAGAAAACCATATTACTCTCAATAGCGTATAGGCTATTATAAAAATGTAAACAAAAAAAAGAAAAAAAAAAAGAAAGAGATATGAAAACCTATATATATATCTTTTTTTTACATATATGAATATCTCGAAAAGCTACGAACACTTAGAGAAAAAACCAATTACATATGTAGAATCAGCGTAAATAAATACGGGTAAAGAGAGTAATAATAAAAGAAACTGAAAAAAAAATAGGAGGGCTCGAGCAGACGGGGGACAGAGGGAGGGACGTTTTGCGCGCGAGAGCCCGTAGGGGGTAGGAGGGGGAGGAACCCCGCGACACCAAAATACCAAGGTTCCGGAGGCCCTCCCGGAGGGGGGGAAATAGTCCTAATACCCTTGTAGTATCCGCGCCGGAAGAGGCGGAGACACCGACTCACTGCCATTCTTTGCGGTTACCAACTTGGGTATTACCTTTTAAGTTAAAAATAAATAAAATAAAAATAAAAACTGACGGGGTTGTAAAACGTAAAAGGTCCTATTATATTTTTTGAATCATGTCCGTGGACATACTTAAATTGATTGTTGGAATCATATGATGTAGAAGAGAGAGTAATATAAGAACAACAAAAAAAAAATCGAAATTGACGGAGTCGTTTATTGCGAGGTGTTACTATATATATATATATAATATATAGTATAGTATAGATTATTAATATATACCTATATATATAGATAGTATATTAGTGATTATATTATATATAATTATATATATATATATATAATTTATAGTATATATAATATTGATATAATATAAAAAGGTATATATATACTTAAAAATACTAGGCTATATATTTAATAACCTGACTCTTCTTTCACCCCATACTCGACACCAAAATGAGAGTGAGAGAGAGACCAGGATAGAGCCAATAGGATTGTAGTACGCCTCGAGTAATCCATAATGGCGTGGATATACATGATGTTCTAAGTAGTTACGTAAGCAACTAAACTGAAATGATAGCTATGGAGCGACCAGTCTGCCTTAGAAATAACATTTTCTCAGATCTTTCAATTGTAATAAGGGACGTGCTTCCCAGTATATAGAGTAGGAGTAGATCATTAGTTCAAGATAGGCGATAAAGCGTCTTCCACATAAGTACTATTGCTGGTAAAAAGAATGGAACCTATTATACAAATTATGTCGTCACAATACTAATGCCGTCTATAGTACCGATACATTCAATGAAAACTGGTTGATGGCGGCCTTCAACTATTGCATGTGGGTTCTCATCAGCCCATTAGTGATTGTTGTGGAAGTTCAGTAGTGGCGTTACTGAGGAAAAATTTGCGCGGCGTGCGATGGTGAGAGCAAATATCTTCTGCTACATGGTGAAGAGAATAGGTTCTGCAAAGTTTTCTGTTCATTTCATCGACACACAATCAAAGTACTTACTCTTGCACAGGAAAATCTGCTGAGTACAGAGAGTATATATAGGTCCTGCACTCGTTGGACGATAAGGGTACATTATATTACAGTAAGTTTAATTTTTTACATACCCAGAAATACTGTCGAATATATGTTACTTACGATGTAGTTGTATGTGACATATAGCAAATCTTTCTGGTACTTATGAGTTTTGAGTATAGGACTGTACCTTATCACCTAGTTTATGGTATGAAATATTATTCTTCGACATCTGGATGATTAGAATACTGTGGCGTAGGTTATCGCCCGTTTCCCCATATATGATAAGTTTTTAAAAAACTTCCTGTTTCCTCTAAAGACGTTATTTAGATGGAGAACGTGCAAACAATAGTGTAATGATGCTCAGGTGACACGATTAGGGAGTGTAACACTATTTCCTTTATAGAGACGCTTGACTGCTATATGAATTTACGTTCGTACGACCGTTAAACAAAATGGCTATCACAATATATATATAATATAATATATATGGTAATTATTTTCAATTAACTGCCTCTAAACAGATTTTATAAAAAAATTCACAGCATAGACTCAAAAAAAAAAATAGTAAATGAAGAATAAAAAAAAAATTATTTGTCGGTCTCCTTTAGGACAAATTTCAAACGTTTAACTAGAGTACTTTTCAATATGTATATGAGGAGATAATAGTAGTACACCAATCACTTGAGGATCAAATACTCTTGAATGCGGACATTACACGGAGCGACTGTGCACGTATGAAATTTCGGTTTTAGATATGCTGTGAGCAAAATTTACGATTTTAGTGATTTAGAATGCACAAGATGAAACGGGTCAGAGAGATACAGCGAACGAACTCAAATACAGTAGGGAAATACCCCATTTTTTACAGCGTAATATTTAGTGCATAATAGTCAGTTAATACGGGTTGAAAACATTGGAAATCTATTCGCAGTAACTCAGTGACAATGGAGATTATTTCTCAAAGAGATAATGCTATTCCCATCTATTACAGTTTTATATCATCTATAATTTCTTTAAAAGCTAATTCGTTGTATGAGAGCGAGATCTCTCTGTTATTACAGGTGAAATTGATTTATTGACACATATTTATCTATTAATATTACTATTGAACAAGGTAATTTCAATTACTATAAAGGATTTTTTTCGAGCTCAAATATTCATATTGAGATACACCACTACTAGTATATATATATAGTTATATATAGTAATTATATATTGAATAGATAGTATATATATATTATATATATAATATATAATATATTATATATATATATATATAATATTATATTATACTTTAATTATATTTATTATATATATAAATATATATAATAATATTATATAAATATTAATATTAAATATATAAATATATATATATATATAATATATATATATAGTAGTTATATACTATACTATGATATCGTAAATGATTATCATATATTATATATTAGTTGTATTAATAGATGTTATTATATTATATATAAAAATATAATTATTAATATATTTATATATATATATATATTAATATACTTAATATTATATATATTAAATTATATATATTAATATATATATTATATTAATATATATTAAATATATAGTATATATATAGTGATATATATGTTTATATAATATATATATATATATATATATATATATATATATATTTATATATATATATATATATAGTTATATATATATATTATATATTAATATATATTAGTATATATATAATACAGTAGAGAGAGAGTATAGATGAGATGAGAGAGAAGAGAGTAAGAGATAAAGAGATATTTACACCTAGCACGGCATTGAGCGATCACTATTAGAGAGAAATATCTATAAACAATTCGTACTCAAATTCTTTCTTTGAGCATATATGACTTTATCAGGGGAGATTAACATTCTCGACACCGCCGTACGAGCGAACGAGAAACACGAGTCATGTTGAAAGGGGCGCATGATTCAAGTTTCCGTAACGCTCCTATCGAGTAGCGATGATGACGTGCGCGAGAGTATAGAAGACCCCAGTCGGATTCAGAGGCAGGATAAAATGTGGCCCGTCATATTTGTTGAGTGCAACCTGTGCTCCAGGCAATCTAAAATAGGCAAAGAGGAGGCGAGAGGTTTTTTCTCTCGCGGAACGTCCATCTCCGGTGGGGCGCGCGTGGCACATATATCCCTCTACCTCTTATCGTATGTGAGAATCCACGGAAGAGATCCGAAGACGAGAGACCACTCGAGCGAGCGCGCGAGCGCTGCTAATTCGGGGGGTCATCTCGCATGACCCGTATATGGGGTTAAAGCTGGTACATTAGTTACATTAAATCATGTTATAAGTCTTCTATATGTCTTATAAAATAACTCATGTGTAATGTATCACTAATTTACAATCTGCCAAGTCACGAAATTTATCACTCGTCTCGCGCGATGCACAGTGAAGGTATCTCAGGGGGAGACGTTCTGCTCTGGTCTCTCTGGTGCGCGGGAACGCGCTTGACATATCCAAGCATTTAACAGGGATCAAAGTGGGGAGGCAGACTAGTCTGATTACCCCCCCCTCCGTGGTGCAGCAGAGTCTCTCCTGCGCATATCTCTTGCGCAGAGATCTTAATTCCTTGGCTCATTCTCTTTCTTTGGTGCTGTACTTCTGATCGTCTAGTGGTGCTCGTTCTCATACATCCGCCATCACCCTCCTAGCCTGTTGTTAACTGAGGGAGAAAGCACTTCTTTCTCTTACTTCCTAGTCTCTCAGTTGCTGCGGTCCTTGACTTGGTCTACTAGTTGCAGTCCGTCTTATGAGTCTCCCCTCATAGAGAGAGAGAGCTTGTATAGTATACATTAATGATTATTTCATCACCTATCACATCTTAAATTCACTATCACTATCGTATATGCCGATAAATCGAATACCAAATTTATTGTTAATTTACATTTGAGATTTACTGCTCTTTATCATAAAAGAGTGATCTAGAATGCCTTCTCGTCCTTAAATCTTTCCGATTCTAATTATATTAATCGTAAGACTGAGATAGAAAAATTAGGGTTTTATGCTACAACTTTCTTGGTCATTTTTAATTTATTTAAATCTCTACACATTTTATAAAGTGACTATAGAGACCCAAATAATAAACATTATTTACTCAATCCTCAATCTGAGCGGTTCTCTCCGTACATCTCCTGTGATGACAATATTATAATTATATATATATCACTTAGGTCCATCTAATACATTAACAAATAAACAAACGTCTTGAGTGTGTAGTAACCTCACTCACAATTAACAAACGGTATTGAGAGTAGAGCCTAGCGGCGCTCTAAAAGAAACTGGGAATTCTTGATTTTAAGAACTTGAGCGTAGACTTTTTTCTTCTTACTTACAGTTACTTCACCAATCATATCAAGGGCCCTCATCCGCACCTTTGTATGGATAAACAAGTACTTACTATATCTTGGAGTGAGGGGCATCTTAAGGATTTATTACCACGGCTTTTGACAGGATCGAGTATCAAAAGGCTACAATAACAGTAACTTATAAACTGTTTAACGTACTTTTACCATCATGTGCACGTGACTGAAATCACCTCTATGAACTTTTGCGGCGCGTATAAGTATTGGTTGCTTTATATTACTCTTTTTCTATAGGTACCATAGCAGCGGCGCTCAAGAATGCTCTAGAGGGGGAGTAAAACATGTAACTAGTTCATCAGTACCACCACCTAATTTACGTATAGTGAGCTACCAGCGTAGCTAACATAAAGGGTGCTGCGTGTTGCGCAAATGAGTTTTTATGTGTGAGTGGGTATTGGATAACTAAATATCATATCTCCACGCTAGTTCGCTATATGTATATATATTAGGAAGTATAATATATATATATATATATATATTATATATATAAATCTATAATATATATTATAGTATATATAGCCTGCAATTGATTGATTGATAATTATTATATATATATTATAATATATATATATATATATATATATTATGTATATATATATAGTATAATATATATTAGGTGAGAATATTGATTATATATTACTAATATCTTATATATATATAAGTATTATCCAAAACCTTTAAAAATTATTAAACTGATAAAATATGCTTAAATTTTGGATATATATTACTGAATAGATTTCTGTTTTACTAATTTCGCTTTCTTCACACTATGGTTCTGTGGGTTCATAAAGTTTACCTGCCTTGACGCGCATGTCTAAATTCGACTAAATGATTCGTAAATTGCGATAAAACGAAATTTCGCACAGTTCTAGTAAAAGAAAACCTTATGGGAATATTCTAAACTTTGGAGAGTTTGGTATACTTTTTTTCCTAAGAAGACCGACAAATTAATTTTTTTTTACTTTCTTCATTACAATTTTTTTTTGAGTCTGAATACTGTGATTTTGTATAAAAATCTTTTTAGAGGCAGTTATTGGAAATAATTAAGCCATATATATATATAATATAATATATATATATATAATTTATATATATAGTATATATATATATAGTATGTAATATATATAGAGAGGTAACACCTATTATAAATAACTATATATTACATATATATATACTATAATATATAATATATTATATTATAATATATATATCATATTACCTATAATACAATATATATTATATAATAATATATATATATATATCTTAATATATATACTACTATATGATTATTTACTATATATATATATATAAATATAACTAATATATTATATATCTATATAATATATATATGGCCAGCGTTTAGTATATCCGTCATATTGTATCTTAAAAACTATTATGGCTACAGTAAAACGGAATACATTGGTGGAATGCTGGTCCAATTTTTAGTGCGGAAAAATGTAAAAAAAAAAAAAAAAAAAAAAAAAAAAAAAAAAAAAAAAA
>JABUQX010091690.1:27500-43520 GCA_015478945.1 Trachelipus rathkii | reverse complement strand
TTACGCCTTCCCCCCCCTCTCTTTTAATATCTCACACATAAAGTGCTAATTTTCTTTATTTTTCTTTTATACCTCTTGTTTATATTAGTGGTTTTAATTACTATTAATATTAATATAATATATATAATCACTATTAATATATATATATATAATATATATTTTATATTATAATATATATATATATATAATATATATATATAATATATATAATATAATTATACTATATTTATTAAATAAATATAATATTAATATATATAATATTAATAATATAAATAATAAGTTATTATACTATAATTAATATATATAATATATATAATTAATATTAATAATATATAAATAATAATAATATATTAACAATATATATTAATATAATATTAATTATATATTAATATAATATATATATATATATATTATTAATATATAATAATATATTATATATATATATAATATTATATAATACTAATATATATAAATATTATAATATATTATATAATTAATATATATATAATAGTAAGAGTAATATATATATTATACATAATAAGTATTTGAAATCGTTTTTAGGCATTAGAAGAGTTTATTATTATCTCGTTCAATATAAAAGCGAAATGCAACATTTTATATTTAAATATAATATATATTTTCTATACCAATTTTTAATTAATTAACGAGTTTGAAAAACCTTGTACAATATATAAGACATAGTTTATAATTTACAATCAGTAATAATTATACTTCCTTCACTTATAATTAGAGCAATATTATATCAAAATTATTTAGGTTTTATGCATTTGCGACATAGAGACTAATATTAAATTTCTAAAATAATAAAATATCCATAATTCTTTTGTTCTCAATATGCATTATTAATATATTTTGTAGTAAACAATAATTTCCGATTATTTAGTAATATAATATACATAATTATTAATTTTAAAATATATTTTGAATATCAAAATTCAGAGTAGACCTTCTTATAAGATAGCATTTATATTATATATATTATTTATATTATAATTATAATATAAATTATATATTAAATTATATACTATTATACATTATACATAAGTATTATATATAATATATATATATTAAATATAATATATCTATAACTAAGGATATATATATATATATAATATATATATATCTATATAATTAATAATAGGAAGACAAGTAGAATATGTATTAGAAATTTTATATAAGACAAATATATAATTAAATATTAATTATATATATTATATTATATATCATATATATAATACTAATATATATATATATACTTATGAGATGTAATAGTATATATATATAATATATATATATATAATCAACCATAATAAATATATTAATAAATATATTATATAATAAATATATACTATAAATTATAGTATATATATAATATAATATAATATGCAAATATTATTTCGATTTTACTATCAATTAGTCCAATTACTAATAATATACTAAATATAGGTTCGTTTTTATACCATAAAGTCTTTTAATATCATAATATATAATATATATATATATATATATATAATATAAATATTAATAATATTAGTAATATATAATAGTAGTATATATTATATATTAGATATATAATAAATAAATATTATATTAATATATATATATATATTAATGTGATTATATGTAGGATGATTAGAGTTTTCCAGCAAAGAAGGTTTTTGGTTATAAAAATAAGTACCGAAAAAACTACCATAATCAATTACTACTAATCAGAAAAAGAGAGAAAATAAAAAATCACAAAGAAAAACCAAAACAATTATAAAAAATAGAAAAAAGACATAACAGAAAATAAATACGGAAAACAAAGATAATACAATCAAACATCGCCGCAGAGGGAACAATAAAATTCAAAAAGTGGTAAATCGGCAAATCACTATGAAGGATCTATTATTATATATATATATATAAGAAAACTTAATGTATAAAAGTGTATAAGATGCTGAAGTCACTGAGGTATTGACTCTTATATATATAAGCATATAACATGAATGACTCAAGAATGACTCAATTCTTTGAAAGAGCTTATGAAACGACTCTTTATCGCTCTTTTAACAATAATATATAATACGATTACTTAGATTTATTGGATACCTCAAACAAAACGTTGCCTATAGAACAGACATTAATGAGATCACATAGCCCCGTAATTTAAACGATAAGACGACTCTTATTATAAATCATTAATATTAATTTACAATACAATCTATATTTCTCACTATGCCGGTGTATTTTAACGTATTAAGTATCGTTATGCACAACACACACTATCAATATACCACAAAACACATGTGCAAAGTTTATTAAGACTTCACTACATTAAACTCACACAAGTTATACATAATAATATACATCACAGTATAATCACATGGAGTTAATCTCATGAATAATAATTGAGATGAACAATAGGCACTGTACCACGAATATTTGAATACATATAATTTAGAATCATTAATTTACCTATATAAATTATTTACTGGGCAATCATTGTTGTGTCTCGGGTACCCATGATTTTAGGGGTAGGTACAAGATAGTAAGGGCAAAACCCACTTTGGCCTTAGGATAACTACCAGAAAAATATAAAAAAGTCATACCATAGACGCAGAGTAGTAAGTAACACTATGTCTAATATATATATATAATATAATATATAATATATATAATTACTATTAATATATATATATATATATAATATAATATATAATATATATATATATATTAGGCTATAATATTATATAAAATATATATATATTATTACTTATACTATATCAAATTAAACAACCAAGATTATTTATCAAAGGAAATAGCAACGTATATACGTATATATATATATAGTTACGGTATATATTAATATAAAATAATATTATTTCTATTATTAATATATATATATATATATTATATATATTAAGACTATATATATATATACTATACTAATAAATATAATATATACTATTAATATTATATTATATCAAATAATATATTTAATATAATATAATATATTTAATATAGATATTATATAGTATTATATATATATATATATAAATATATATATATAATATAATATATATACTATATATTATGATATATATATATTATATAATATAATAATTATATAATAATATAACTAATATAATATACATATATAATTATATATATAATATTAATATAAGGATATATATATATATTTATCTAATATATATAAATATATTATATATATTATTATATATATATATAATAATTAATAATATATATATATTATATTACTATATATATAATATAATATATATATATAAATTATATTATATACTTAATATAGTATATTTATATATATAGTCTACTGCGTAATGAGAACACCATAGTGAAAAGATTTAATTTCGCAGAGGAAGCAATAAGTGAAGCGATATATATTTCTTAATCTTGAAATATATGATAATTGATTAAAAAATTAGCGTAATGTGAAAGACGATCTTATATAGTACATATTAGAGCCAAACCTAGTAATATGCTGGATAGGAATATATCTATTAAAAGTTAATAATATAATATTTTACCAATTTTGTCATCGGCTAATATGTTTAACTTAATCATATAGGCTTCCTGACATATATATACTAAAAAATACCAATCAATATAATAAATATGCCACATATGTGTTAACCATTATAAACTTAAGCAACCTTGATCTTAACATCATATTAATTCACGTCGTCGTCCTTAATCAATCTGTCAGATCTAACGATATGGAGGTACTCGTGAGGCTTAAGTAATTAATAATAAATATTATAACATGAATTAATGTAGAGAGTAACTATCATAGGGAAGAAAATAATGGCGTGAATTAGCAATTTTATGTATTTGAAAAGCAGATACGGCATAATTATATTGAGAATTCTCGAGTATTTCATTTCGGAAATATATTTGCGTGAGAAATATTTATCACTAAATCGAAAAATATAAATACTCCTATATGCGAGGGAACTTATATGTGGCTAATTAATCATTAATATAATATACTAAGCTGATCCAATCCACGAAATAGCAAATATATAATATATATATACTATTCTTAACACTATGAAATACCGTAACAGACTGAGTGTTGCTACCATAATAATATGGTTATTACATATACTAAGAGTAGTTATAGAGATACACACACTACCGCTAATATATATATACCAGAGCGATTCATACACACTTAAAACATGAAGTTTTAGAGTCGGCCTCGAGGGCCGAGAGGGCTATGAGCACGATGACCGGGCATACCAATTCCAGCGAAGTTCGAAGGATGAAACCTTAGTCTAGGAGTGCCAATCGGGTGCACGAGTGTTACCGCTCCACGAGTCAAATAGACAATAGTTCATATTCTAAAAGCAGGAGCAATGCATTGGCCGATAAATGACCCGAACTCCAGATGTCTTCAGTCTACACGAGAGATGACTGCATATTGGACATCTTATCTGAGACACTTACAACAGACTTAAATGCGAGAGCTGTAGAAATCTCTCTAGCTGGAGCATATAGTATACAAATCAATAAATATTGAGTAGTATAGAGCGATATACACAATAATTAAACTAATTAATCATGTAATGTTTATGCTCAACTCGGGAACTTTTTTCACTATCTTATTATATTAGACTGCCCTGATGCGACCAACTTAAATTCGATCGAAATCCACCATTATAGGAACTGAGTGCACAATAGTGTACACAATCCCAGAGATCGTAAAAACACGGCATTACTAGTGCACTATAAATATTCCTATTTGCGCGGATCTTATTACATCTACTATAAGGTGCACTCTGCTGTGCTTTCCTCACTTCGAGTTTCAGTCGATAAGTTTATATTCGAGAGTAGTAGTGCTAGATGTGCGAATGAATTCGACGTAAGAGATGAGAATCATCAACAACAGATGTATGAGTCCCACAGATCGTGGTGTTATTCTACCATTCATAATGAGTAATTAAAGCTTGCTATTTAGTGCTTTGATCTCACAAATACCTGGGCTTTGCCTCTGATCTATATATGTATCTATGATTATCGAGCACACGTGATATTATCACGATAAGACCAATCTGACTGTTTGAAAATATGATTAAATCCTCTTAAACAACTGACTTGAAAATATTGCAAGGCAGTTTTGGAATAAATGAAGTCAAGATAAAACTATTATAATAATTGTCTCGACATTCCAGCGACCGGATAACAAGTAATATCACTATATATCTAGCAGAGAGAGCGTCACTTGTATCACATTTCAATAGGAAATTGAGTAATCGCGGCGCGAGCGAGCGACGTCACATAGCACTATCGTATTGTATGTCAATAATCAGTTAATAATTATAGCGCTAGAATAATTATAGTAAGTGATGTGACGTTTACCTAGAAATCATTTGGATATACATATAAAGCGAGGATAAAACTGATTAGAGGAGTATATGCCACTGATAATATATAGTCAGAGAGTACGAGAGAGAGAGAGAGAGGAGAGAGAGTGCCGTACGTTACTCTTAAAATATATCATTAATATTACTTAAAATTTGGTGGTATTTCCCTTTTTTGAAATTAGGTATGGAAGTTAGTATAACTAGAAACAGCATATTATGTAATATAAAATATGTGCTGGAGGTGTTTAGCGAGCATAATAATAATATAGATATGAACTAATGAATAAATAATAATAATAATAATAATAATAATACACTGTATATATTATAATATAGTATAATAATGTATTCACAAATAATAATAAATAAAGAAATAACATATATTAATTTCTCTTTACATTATTCATAGCTTAAATAAAATAAAATATATAATTATATAATACAAATAAGTATTAAAGTAATAAATTATAATAAATATATAAATTGAATATATTAAATCAAATTAAATAATAATATAATAAAAGCTAATATATAAATTATATAATATATAAATTAAAATAATTATAAATTAATAATATATATATAAGTGAATAAATTAAAATAATATTAATATTAATAATAATGTTTAAAAAAAAAAATAATTCAAAATAAAAAATAATAATAAAAACTACAAAAATTAAAATATTATTAAAGTACCTACTTCTCAAGGTCAACTGCGAGTAGGGAATATAGTACCTTCTTAAATATAATTTTATCGACCAATAATAATGAGCATAAAGAGCAGAGAGTAACTAGAGAGTAATAATAATCTGTTGGCTAGATTTGGGATCATTCTTATGAGGCGTTGAAATTCCTGAAATTTTACATTATATGTTACGAGGAAGACATCTGAAATTTAACAAAACTATTAAAGTATGTAAGAAATATTTAAAATATAAAAACACTTCCTTTTCTAAATATCTATAAATTAATTATCTTTTCTTCTACAGTATAATGTATTATATAAAATTATTATTCTTTATTATTATTATTATTATTAATTATTAAATTTATTTATTATTATTATTAATATTATTATTACTTAATTATTAAATTATTATTATTTATATTATTATTTATTATTTAAAATTATATTTATATTATAATTATTCTTAAAGATTATATTATTAATTAATAATTATATTATTTATTAACATTATAATTATTGAGATTATTATCATTAATTAGTATATATTACTCTTCCCATATTACTGTTAAAAAGGTATTTGAAGAACAAGTCCCTTATTATTAATCATTATTATTTTTATTATTATTATTAAAATTATTATTATTATTAATTAAATATACATTATTATTAATTATTAATATTATATATATATTAATTATTATTTATTATTATTATTAATATTATTAATACTTATTATATTATTATTATTTTAAACAATTTAAATTTGTGAGTTATCATGTTTCTATTATAAAGGTAAAGTAGTTTAAATTATTTATTAATTATTATTTATATATAATATTATTATTATTTATATTATTATTATTATTATTATAGTAAATTGATTAATTATTATTATTATTTATATTATATTATTATTATTATTATTATTATATTAATTATTATTTTCAATTATTATTATTATTAATTATATATGTATTATATATTATTATTATTATTTATTATTTAACATAAATAAAATTAATTTAACTTTATTATTATTATATATTTAAAATTATTATTCTCATTATTATTTTATATTTTAATAATTTATATATTTGATAAATATTTATAATGTTAAAAGATATTTTCCTATAACTTAGTAAGAGCTAGTTATGTTATTTAATTATTATATATTATAATTCTATAATATTATTATTATTTAATTATTATATTATTATTATTATAATATTTAATTATTTATAGTATTATTATTAAATTAATATTAAATTATTATTATATTTATTATATATATTATTATTATTAATTATTATCAATTTATTATCATTATATTAGTTTAATCTATTATTATTATTTATTATTATTATTTAAATGCATTATTGTTATAAATTGTTTAAACATTTATTATAAATCACTAATATATATTATTATAATATTTAAAATAACCTTATCAAAATTTTAATTAGATATACCAAAATACATTTCACCTTCATTTGTGAGCGGTGCACCTCTTACTATCACTAAAGCAAATTGACCAAACCCGACAATCCACATGCGGGGATAAATTTTGTATATTAATTATATGTAAATAATAATCATATATATATAATATATTAATATTAATATATATAAAGTATTAATAAATAGATAATATATATATATATATAATATATATATATTATATATATATAATATTAATTATTAATATATTAATATTAATATTATATATATATAAATATATATATATATAATATAATATATATATATGATTAATAAAAATATAAATAATTAATATATAATTATAAGTATATTAATAATTAATATTAATATATTAATATAGATATAAATATATATATAATATACTATATAAGTAATATAATATAATAATATAATATAATCATATATATAATATACAATACAATATATATAATATATATATATTATATATCATATATATATATATAATATTATTATATATATTATACATATATATATATAATATAATATATTAATATATATATATATAAATAGTATATATAATATAATATATATAATATATATATTATATATTATATTATATATATATCATAATATAATATATATATAATTATTAATATATTATAATATTATATATAATAATATATAGTATCAAATATATATTAATTATAAATATTATAATTATAAATTTAATAGTATGTAAACGCCATGGTTTATAAAGCTTCATACTATTATAAAGTTTTTGAAGTTTACACATTAGTTTTAAATACGATATCAATATTCTAAATCTTCATTTTCAGAACACCAGAGTTCATAGTAATTAATATAAACTCTGCCCAACTTTGCACACATATAAAAACGTATAAAATTCACATAGTTTCATATCGGAGCTTGTTGATAGAGCGACCTTTCCCGTCGCACCAATACGGAATAGCTAACCTTAAACGCTATGCTATATTTATTTACTAATTATTATTTTAATATATTAATTATTATTTATTTATTATCTAATATTTTTATATTTTATATATTATTAATTAATATTATTATTAATTATTATATTATTAATTATTATTACTGTTATTGATAATTCTGATTATTAAATTATGATAGTATGTAAAAATATATTAATTATTATTATTATTATTTATTATTATAATTATATTTAATTATTATTTATTATACTAATTATTATTATTATTATTAATTATTATTTTCATACATATATGATTAATATTAATGAATTAAGGATTAATTATAGTTTGAATTGTAAGTTAATTACACTAATTATTAATTATTATTTAATTAATATTATTATTTTATTTAATATTATATTAAATAATATATATTTATTATTATTATTATTTATATATATATATAATTTTATATATATAATATTATTATATATTATTATATATTAATTTAATTTAGTTTAATATTAATTATTATTATTATATAAATTATTAATTGTTATTTATCTATTATAATAATAATAAAAATGTAATTAAATATTTTTATAATATAATATGAAGTAATATACTATATATATATTAAAATATACTATATATATATATTAATATTATATATAAATGTTAGATTTCTTATATAGGAATAGATAGGTGGGATGAGTAAATTTTAGTTTTCGTATATAATATTAATAATATAATATTTTTAAATAATATAATTTATATAATATTATAAAATATATATTATATTATAATATATATATATTATATATATATATATTATATTATTATATTTATAATTAATAATATATATTAATATATATATAATATTATATATATAATTAATAATTATAAGAATAATTATATAAGATTATATATATACTATACATATATATATATATATATATATATATTAAATATAATATAATATATATACTATTAATATAATATTATATAATAAATATATATAATATATAATATATATATTATATATATATAATACCTATATTACTATATATTTATATATAAATAGATTAACTCATTATTTATGGGGCATGGATAGGTAGAATGGGTAATAACTTTCCATTATGACTCGTGGTAAAAAATCAAATATGTGACTAAGGAGAGGCCAAAAGCATCAATATATAACCCAATAGTATTTAAAAGATCTAAAATCCACAAACATCAATTCTGCTTCCTGAGATTTGAGCATCAAGAAGTCACCTAATATTTATTTAATGAGGGATAGGAAAATACGTATTTAATTTAAATAGCGGATGACTCTTACACCTTTCTGATTTTAATATTAACATAATACTATTTATAATTTATATGTATGTAATATATATATATAATATTTTATCTATTTATCAAATTTCGCAAATAGAAATAAGAAGCATTTTATGAATTATATGATGATTACATAGTAACTTGTAGAGTAGGAGGATCGAGATAGTTTAGTTCTAATATGTTAAACTCGTTGCTAAAGTACGAGTGCAAGCACGATCACAACAGGAGTTACGACCCTTATGGATATACTAATAGGTCTATTTGGATGAGAATTTAGCGACAAATCAACAGATATTCAATACAATTAGCAAAGGAATAATATATATAAATCCAATGATTAAACTAAACAAAATTAACATAATTTTATATTATTACATAAATAATATAAATACTACATTTCATATATATTAATTATAGGATAATAAAATCTATTACACTGATTAACATCAATATTAATTACTATTAGCTAATAACTAATATTAACTAATTAGTATAAACTATTATAATCTAATAACTAATATTATATATATAGTATATATAATATAATAATATTAATAATAACATATTAAATATATTAATTGCATATTAGCTAATATAATAATAATATCTTTAATATTCTTTTGTATTAAACTGTGGAATATATAAATATAATAATATATATATATATATATATATATATATATATATATATATATCTATATATATTATAATATATATTATATACTATAATAATATTATATATATAATAATATTAATAATTAATTATATATATATATATATATATAATATAAATATATATATATATTAATATATATATTATAATTGTATATAATAAACAAATACGAAATTCAGTGATATGTCACTATATACTAAACCACGTTTATATTTAGCAAATTAATATAAATTTTTTTTAGATAACTGTGGAATATATAATATATATATAATATATATATATATATCATACTATAATATATATATAATATTAATAATATAATATATATTATATATATATATATACTATATACTTAGTATATATATAATACCACCGTGATATAGGTACAAGAGGATACAATTCCCAGTATATATATATATAGGAGTAGTGGAGGGATACTATGGGTACATGCATAAAACTATATATTATCAAATTTTATTTATATAACGCACTATAACACGTACAATTTAACGCATAATATCAAGTAAAGTATATTACAACGAAGAACGTATAAGTGAGCTCATATTAAAGTTGGAGTAGATAGTATAAAATTCAGCAGGAATACTAAGAAATGAAGTAGTAAATATTACTAACCCCCAGTAAACTAAGAAGGTATTGCATGAAATTTATAAGTAGGTATAAGCAACTCATATCAAACAGTATATAAGCAATACTAATCTAAATTATCTTACCATAATAATCTTAATATATTCTTTCTGGATATACTACTATAAGAGAGAAACTTTATACATATACATACATATATATACCGATTTTGATGACAATAACTATATATATATATAATGGCGTTATTTTTAGGTATTAAAAGTATGTAGGTGGATAAACAGTATCACGAGTTAGTAATAAATTATTTCCTTCAGAGCACCTTGAGTATTGTGAGTACTATATAGATAAAAGTAAGTATTCAAGTCATACTCACTAACGCTCACCATATTACTAAAGATTAGGGAGTAGGTTATATCTATACCACACAGTATGAACTGAAAGTATAACGATACTAATATTTATTTAATATAAGTATACCATTAGGTATTTTAGAGTCTAATCCTACTATTAGTCCAAATAGCTCAAGGGTGTAAACCAGAGGCCCCCCCTACCAAGTATTATAATATTAGGAAATATAGATAAGTACTTATATATATATATATACCATATATCACATAATGAGGTGATAGAACCCTATGCATTAAGAGCTGTGAGAATAACCACTGAGAAAGTAAGTGAAAAAATATGTCTGCAGTTCTAACGAACTCCCAATTTCTTTTGAGCCGCTCTTAACAACTACGTTGTTAAATTATATATTGAAGTTTCCAAGACATTTTTTTATTATATATTGATGAGTTTAGTTAAGGTATACCATATGAGATGTTTTTATAATAATTGTATCAAATACAAAAATAGAGAGACGATAGAAACCTGAGTGAGTAATAAAAGAAGATATAGGTAATAAAGTATTAGAGTTTGAGTTATTAAAATAAATTAAGTTTGACTGAAGATAAATAAAAGTTGAGTTCTATCAAAATAGATTCTAATGAAAATTACCAAATTCATTATTCGATATGTTTAGAATTAAAACACGAATATAGAAATTTATCTCTATTCTACAAGCTAGTTATTAATTCTTATATATCATAATTATCAGAATTGAATATATATATAAGGAATAAAAAAATGAAAAATTAGTGAATGAGGTTAGACGTAAGAGACAATCTATAGATAAATGTTATATAAATAAGTGAATGTAACTAAATATATTAGTTGAAGTTGATAAAAAGAGAATATGATAATAGTGAGTACTTAATATTCCATTACGGCATATGAGTTAGGTAATATATAGAGATTGATGTGACAGTAGTGAGAAGATCATTAATGTGAAGTAGGAATAGAATAGGAGTATGTATAAGAATAAGACATATATAACCTATATATATAGTTTTTATAGATCTGAGGAATTATTAGTTGTAGAAACTTTAATTTTAATTTAAAGATAAAAGTCATAATCTTTTATATATGATTAGATACAGGAACGTATATATAGTACGGCAATCCATAGTGAAATACTAAACATATACCGATATATATTATTAAGCGATACTCACCTTTTTATTTTAGATAAGAATAACTAAGCCTAAGAAGTAAGTCAAGGCAATAAGTAAGTGATAGGAGGATACCCCAGGAGGTGAGCTATTGGAGAGAGTATAATGAGCATTGAGATATGCGTTGCCATATATACTAATATATATATATACCCGTCAAAATGTTTGAATTATTCAATTATAACATTCTACTACAACTCCCACTATATATTATATATATAATTACATATATACTATACGTAAGTTTTCATAAATAAGCGAAAAAAAAAAATAAAACGTTAAATAATTTTAACTATATATATAGAATATGAGTATAAATTCGCCAGTTAGATATATATAATATATATATATACCATACTTTGTATTGGAGGTAATAGTTTTATAGGTTCAAGAAGTGGAGTAGTCATACTAGATTATCAGGCCAATGAATAAGATGAAAAGGGGAAAAATTTTAAAAACTTCAGCATAATAAATAACTACAATATATAAGAAAGTAAGGTTTATACATGAGTAGGTGTTTACAAAAGATAATCTTTAGATAACAAAAAAAACAAACAAGTTGAGAGCTATAGGGCTAAATAGGTTTTATAAATAAAAGGATTTAAGAAACGGCTTCCTTTTCTTCATATGAATAATATAGGTTTGATCACCATAACACAAATATAGTATACACTATATATGCTCTTATACAACACACACTAGTAGGGAAAGTCTTAGATTATATATATGAGACATATTATTGAGAGAATATAGTTGAACAAAGATAGGCGGGTAGTCAGCACGTAAGCAGACTAATATTACCTATATATATCAAAAACTTACACGGGATAACTCAATTTATCATAACTATGCTTTATTTTGAGAATATGATTAAAATACAGCGAAAATCCAAAATCACATTTTTGACGACATAATAAATGTGCAAAAGAACTTCAATATATTACTTTCAACTTAATAGTTCCTATATATATATTAATATTAATAATATATAATATACTATATTATATATATATATTATATATAATATAATATATATAAATATATTAATATTATATAAATATATATTATTATATAATATATATATAATTAATACTATAATTATTAATATTATAATATATAATATTTATAATATATTATCAATATTTATATAATATAATAAATATTATATATATATATTAAATATAATATATAATTATTATAAATATATATATAATTATAATAATTATAATATAATATTAATGGCGGCTCCGGTATATGATATATATATAGGTCAATATATATAATTCATTTGAGTGAGAGGAGCTTATATTAGTAGCAAATTGATTATAATATATTATATATATATATAATCATATAAATATATAGTTATATATATATATATACTACATATATATATTATATATTATATTAAATATATATTTAAGAAAAAATAATAAAAAAATAATAATTTTAATATATAACTTTACTGTATATTGTATAGAGATTATAATTAAATTATGTTATTTTTTCCTTTAGAGAATAAATTAAATATATTTATATATAAAATTGGTGTTTTTTTTTTGCTGAGAAATCACAAACATAACAGGTTCTTAAAATTTATGGCAAAGAAAAGTGTTCCTAGATTTGAATTCTGCTCTCTAGAATCTGATGAGTCGATTCGAGTTCAGCATCCTTTACTACTAGACCTTTCCGGTATATGTATATATATATATACTACTAGTATTATAATATTAATATATATATACTATATATATTATAACTTATATACTTTATATATATATATATATTAGTATATATATATATATACATGATATCTATATAATATATATATATATATTATATATATATATATATAATATATATATATTATAAAGGAATATTCTTAGGGTCATGTGGTAGAGACATTATCGGAATGGGAAACTGGAGATGCTGTATCTGCTGAAGATGATGTAGTTGCTGTAAATGTTGAACTTGCTGAAGATGATGAAGTTGTTCGTAGTGTTGCAGAGGGGGGAACTGTGGTATTACGTGTCTGGTGTGAGTTCTTAAATGTTTCTTTAAATGATCCTTTCTGCCGAATCTTTTTGGACAAACTGAGCAAGCAAAGGGTCGTAATCCGCTGTGAATTCTTCTGTGTCTGGTGAGCTCTTCGTTTCTGGTAAACTTCTTCCCACAACCAGGTTGATTGCAACGGAAAGGTCTCTCACCGGTATGTATCCTACAATGACCGCTTAGTTGACCTCGATTGCTAAAGGCAGCTCCGCATTCGTCACACGTAAATCTTTTAGGTCTGGGTCTCCTGGCGCAGACTCGTTCTACTTCTGCCGCAGGAACAAATATTGGAGGTTCTAATAATGGCACTAATGACCCAAAATTATGGCTTGATGACATAAATGGGTTACTTGGGTGTAATGGAACTCCTATCTGAGGAATATTTTGAAAAATACATGGAGAAGATGTTACAGGTAATGATGCTGGGCTTGAAGGTATAACAAATGTGGGTTTGATTATTTCTTTTTTGGATTTCTTAAAAGACTTCTCATCATATTCTTCATGTTTTCGTTTCTGACTTTTTTTAAGAATTTTTTCAGAACTTTCAATTTTTGAAAATTCTTCTGTAGATGAAGTTGATGAACTTACTAAAGATTCGCTGAGAGATATTGAATTTTCAATAAATTTTCGATTATTTTCTAAATTTATTTTAGGTTTGTTAATGAAACCCATGTCAGCAGAATTTTCTCCAACCAACTTGGCCAAGAATTTTTCTTCCTCTTTTTCTTTCATATAATCTGAAATGTCAGACGTTGATGGCTTTTCACAGATATTTATAAATTCTTCTTTTCCTTTCTTGTACATTTCTTCGTCACTTAAACTGGAAGAAGAAGAATCCACTTGCCAAGGTCTAAATATATTCATGATTTCTTAAAATAAAACTTTTATATTTTTTCACAAAAAAATTATCTTAATAATTAAAGTTCTTAGTTTGTAGATTTAAAATTAATTGTTTAGTTTTTAAATCACTTTGACATTCAAACTATCTCACAGTAAACTAAAAGAGTACCAATAAACAAATAAATAAATAAATATTTAGCTTCCTTCTCAGTAGAGAAAGTCTTTCTCTTGACAACTTGTGTCTTCAAAGTCAAGAGTCAAACTAAAATGAAAAAAGTCTTTTCTTTGTATATATACAAGTAGGCATATAGGAATGGTTTCTAAGTGTCATAAAACCAATCTTATTTTCTTTTTGTTTCGAAACTTTTGGCAAAATAATATGATTGGTCATTGTTTGGTTAGAATCTGGTAAGAAATTTAATGACACATTACGAAAATGTATATAAAAATATAT
>JABUQX010091690.1:0-17500 GCA_015478945.1 Trachelipus rathkii | reverse complement strand
TTACTATAAATTTCTTCATTATACTCCTGCTAAATTTAATTTTTCAAGCATTAATTTTCATATTTTTAAAAGTTACTGTTGGATACGGGTCAAAAAGTTTATTTTGCTACTGTATAGTTTTTAGCAAACGAATATTGCTATCATACGGAGATTTTTCTTCTTCCTCTCTCTCTCTCTCTTCTCTCTCTCTCATCTCTTTCTCTTTTATTTATATATATAATATATATATATATATACTATATATATATATATATATATATATATACTATTATATATAATATAATATATATAATATATATATATATATAGTATAATATATATATATATATAGTAGATATAGTTATATGTATATAATTTAATATAGAGTTATAGTAGGAGTATACTAGTTTATATTATAGGTAATACTAATATAGTATTATTTATCTATATAATAATAGGTATTCTATTACTTATATTAAGCTGAAAATAATGTCTTTTGAAATAGGATTTATTATTTAAATTTATATATATATATATATTATATTATAATAATTAATAATATTAATTAACATACAATAATTACTTAATATATATATAAATAATAACACTAATTTTTAAGATATTTTAATATATACAATCTCTTATAGAAAAATATAAATATAATTATATTATAATGATATATAATAATATATATAATATATTAATATAATTATATATATTAATTAATATATTATTAATATAATATATATATTAAATATATATATATATTTATGGAGTAGATGAGTGGTAGAGGAAGTGTCGATCAAATCTTTACATTAGAATATGTTGAGTATTTTAAATATTTATTTTAGAAATTTAGTTTTCTTAACGTCGAAATAAAAATCTAAATTCGCTAATATATACATCCACTAGCTTCACTATTTTGTGAAACATCAACTAAAAATTGCTAGAGAATTATTTTAATTTTGTATATAAATTATGACTTAGTATTAATGACAATTTTATCATTCAATAACTCCTTTAAATTGTAAAATCAAGTATCATCAGTCCTTTTTACATTCCAACAATTTTATTCTTAAATAATATATAACTCATGACAACTCTGTTCCACAGGTTAGTACTCTAAATCACATCTATCAAGAATTAAAATAACATATATATACTTCTAACCACTAGGATACATTGCCTTTTGAACGGATCTTTGTTTAAAGGATTATATATATTCATTTATCTTAATATAGTCATGTACTATATTACTTTAAACCCACTCTCCTATTTATTATAGGATACACTATATATGTGTGTGTGATGTTGTGTCCTTGCCATGTGAATCCTCTCTCTTCGCTCGTTTTGTGTGCATGTTGTTGTTTTTTTTTGCTTTATTATATCTATTTATATATAATTATATAGTATTATAATATAATTATATTATATGTAATCTATTTTATATATATAATTTTTTTAGCAAAGCAAGAAGCCTGAACTCTCTACTGGTAATCTCCCTTCTCTTCTCTCTATTTTACTTCATCTTACCTCTCGTTCATTACACTCACTCTTATATCTCACCTTCTCTATAACTCCTCTAATTTTCAAGTTAGAGTATCAAGTTCCCAAGCCTCTTCTCCGTCCCTTTGTGTTCCACTTAGCCACAATTAGGCATAAATATTGATACGTCATCCAAGCACAAAAGGGAATGAAAAGGATACTCTTTACTTTCTTACAATAAATAAATATACCAATATAGATCTATTAATATGACTATAAAAACTCATTAAATACCAAAAAAATAGTTCAAAAAAACCGAGTATATCATAAATAATGCAAACGTTTTGTCAATTATATGAATGTTAATAATATCAATAACTTGTGTACACAAAAAATGTCTCAAAAAAACACAATATTCGTAAAAAGGGTATGAAAGATTCTACTACAAAAACTGTGGAAAGAGAAAGTAGACAGCCGATATTCATCTTAGAGACTTTTAGTATACAAGGCAGTCAATACATCAGCCTTTATAAGAAATCAATTAGTTTGTCTTTAGAAAGAAATAGATAAACCTTTTAATCAAATAAGACCTCACTGGAGAGAAGAGACTCACTGGCTAAATAGTGTTGAGGTTATCGCTTAGATGCCTCCGTTTATATGAGATCTCATTACATATATATCCAATTATTTATAATTCATTTAATATTTATTTATTTGTCATATACGGAATAATTGACTCTTAGTGAAACTATCCTTTACTATTGACATTGCTGTGTGTGATAACAGGGCTCGCGGCTCGCTTTTCTCATGAGAACATCATTTTGAGACTTCGAAATCACCGTCGATTTTATAAACCCAAATATAATTGATTCCATTGAGCTAAATCATTTTACTTCTCATAATATTAGGTTATACTCATAGCTCTAAAGTTTGCTCACACATGTTTACCATAACTTTTAAGTATGGTTACGTAAAAACATTTCTTTCCTATATATATTATATATATATATAATTATTAATATAAATTATATATATTATTTAATTATATATTATTATATATTTATTATATATATATAATAATTTATAATATAATATAATAATATATATTAATATATATATATATTAATTAATATAGTATATATATATATATATTAAATATAATATAATATAATATATATTATTATATATATTATATTACATATATATATATATATATAGTTTATATATATATATATATAAATATAAATGCTCTTAAGGTATTTCGTCATATGGTACTTACATATTCATTTCGTCTATATATCTTATATATATCAACATATATGATAGTTAAGTAAGATTTAAATATTTAGATTGTTTAGATTTTTAAATTGATTATTAAACTTCGCTTTTTATTATGTTAGAATATAGATATTTAGATTGTCTCCTATATCGATGTTTAGATTGTCTTCTTATATAATTTTAATATATTTCTATATTATTATTATAGATTGTTTTCTATATTATTATAGATTATTATTTTATTAATTATTATTAATGTCATTATTATTAAAACTAGAACTTAAATAGATGAATAGCGATATCTAAATAGAAATCTGGTTCGGAGTCAGATATCTCAGCAGTTTCAGGAATTCTTCCTTAATCTGTTAAGTATTGTCATAGAAGATGTAAGAATATCAATAAATTGACAGGTCATTGGGAATAATATAATAGGAGTCTTCTAGAAAAATAGTGAATGAAAAATATTATAAAAGACATAATCTACTCAAGTAAAAGTGAACATTCAACCTAAAAATCGCTCGTAGAAAAATGAATAAGTTATACATATTCCTAATAATAGGCATTAGCAGAGAAAAACCTCAAAATAATTTTCTATACTTTTTAGAACCTCAACTCTCAAAGTTCTACACTTTAAATTTCAGTATTATTAAATATGATATTCTATTAGCAAAATTAGGATACCTCATATTGCATACAATACGCTTTATGCCTCATTTTTCAAGTGTAATTGTTGAGACTTATTTCGCTTTAAAAATTAAGTTATTATATAAAATCGGATCTAATTATATATACTCAGCATTAATAGCGGCTGGACTTTCTAATTGAACTCTATAGTGTGTTTTTTTATTGTGTTAGGAGATCTAATTTCGTAAATGATTAGAAAAATAACTCGTATAATGAATAATCTACTCATCATGGGTCGTCAGGCTGTCTTTCTTAGAGTAGTGACCTGTATTGTATATTTACTTACTATATGATAAGAATATTTGTAGCTTTATTCTTGTCATAATATATTTCTTATCTATCTCTCATTTTTTTAATATACTCTCTTTATATATTTCAATATTATATTAATAATCAGTTTTTATTTATGTTTTAATGTTATAATTAAGATGTCATTTATTCTAAGCTATATATTTTCATTCTAATCATGATGATTCGATAGACTTGCTTTAATCCTTTGGATTAATCTATGCAATAGAAAGATCTCTAATAGAGCTGTAAATGGAAGAATGATTTAGGTAACTTCCGTAATACTCAAGAACACGGATTGTCGACTGATATCATATTTTTAAAATCGCCGGTAGCAGATAAGCCGGGAATCTGAGCCAGTAATATTTTTAAAAATGCGTTAGGATACACGGTAAAGTTATCGTATAAGTTTCGAGCTAGGAATATTTTAAAAAAGTCTAGTAGAGCCGGAGCTCACGGATACTAGTGGTAGCCGGATAAGCTCAGAGTACCGGTGAGTATTATAAATGTATTGAGAAAGCCGTGAAGCCGGTAAGTATTTTACTTTAGAGTCCTAGTAGTAAAAAAATAAATTGTCTTATAGGTTATTATTATTATATATATATTATCTATATCTCACCATAGTGATATTTATATATTATATATATATTATATATATTATAATATATATATATATAATATATAATATATAGTTAATATTATTATATATATATTAAAAATATATAATATTTATATATATATAATATATATATATATATATATAGTATATTTATATATTATTAATTATATATATATATATATAATATTATAATATATATATATAGATATATATATATATATATTATATATTAATTATATTATAATATATAATATATATAATATTAATATATATTATATATATATATATTATATAATATATAATTAATAATATATATTATATAATATATATATAATATTATATATATTTAATAATATATATATTAATATATATATTATATATATATTAATATTATATATATAAATATTATATTAATTAATTTATATATTAATAGAGAGGAGAGAAAGAGAAGAGAGAGAGAGTTAAGTTACTGTCCTTATAACTATAGTTTACCTAGTTTAAATTTAGATATTATTATGTTTTTAGCTTATAGTATCTTATAATACACAATAATTTAATAATATATTGATAATAATACTAAAATACATAAATACAAATCATAATATAGTTATAAAATTATACTAATATAAAACTATAATATATATTGAATATAATTCTTTCTATACAGTTGATACATAGCATAATAAGCCATTTATTTTCACTTCCATTAAAATACATGTACGCTTTATAGTATAATATAAAATAATAGGGGTCTTATTTATCAAGTAGTTTAGGTTTAATTATTTGTATTTCGTATCTTTTCTTCACATCTTAATTTAACTGCTAGCATACCCTATACTACTAATACAATGGAATTTGGATTGGTGCTGTGATTTTAAACATATTACTGCCCACCATGAAACAAGAAGCCCATAATTGTCAATATAATATCAGTTCAGATATAATTTATTAAGTGTAAATATACTCTTCATCATAATAATACATCCATTTGTGTCTATTTATGTGATAGTGATGGATAATATAATATGAGCAAAGTAAAAAAAATACTTATAATATAATAATAATAATGCTCATAATAATATTTGAAAATAAAATATAATATTATATTACAATAGATTTCATATATAATAATAGACACAACATATTAATAAAATGTCAGTAAAGCCACAAAAATTAATTATTTTCTCATGGTTGCCCTTTCTAATGGATAGTAAGGTAAGTAGTAAATATCATACGTTCCGGTGAAAAAAAAGACCGAAAAGCAGGCGAATACATTCAACATATATTCTTAACCAAAGTCCTCACCACCTAGTCCGATTGCTGGAGATCCCTGACTACAGTTGCTGCTATGGGAATGGGTAAACCGCTTCTATCTCATCCAGTTATAAGTCAAAGAGTTCTATTATCTTTCCCCACTAATCATAGACATATTTATCTAAATAAGTAAATTCTCGACGTTATTCCTTCTACGGCCTTTTCATTCTTGCCATCCCTACTTTATAATATAGAATTATGCTTTTATCTACTTTTATTGCCTTTTTGCCTACCTCCATTCTCCCCTCGCCCTCAGATAACCCTCAATTTCTTTCTTTCATTCGTTTCTTATATAATTTCATTATGTAAGTATGCGTGTTTATACTTATATACGACTATTACTTTTAATTTAGGTCATACTAGTCAATACATATTTATGGTGACTCTAGGTTATTCTAGTACGGGAGCTATGCATTTGGATTCTGTCATATGTTATTCACCTTCATTAAAAGTTATATTCATCTAAAGGCCTTAACGTAATTAAGCAAAAGCTTCATATTTAACGTTCATGAGTGTTTTACAAAATTTAAATATTTCATAAGCGTTTAAAATTGAATTTGAATGCAAATTTAATCATGAAAAGTATTGTAAATTTTTAAATATCGAATAGCTGAAAACAAAATAAATTAAGTCAACCAATATTACACGTGCATTAATTCACTATATATATATAGCGTGACATATTGTATATGTCATCATACACTAACTCCCCGACAACAACATCAGTCCCATTACACTAACACCAACAACATTTCGCCCACGGCAAAAGGGCTAAAAATATCACTCACGAAATATATAATATATTAATTGGGAATAATATCTGATATTCGATATATATGATTAAATAATCATGATTATTTTAATATTTATTGGAACGCAATTATTAATTCTCTTCTTACTCTATTTCTTTCTCTCTATATATCCTCTTCTCCTCAATATATATATCATCTATATTCCACTAGTAGGGTAACTCTTCATTTATATATTATATATATATTTATATATTAATTATATATTATTTAATATATAAGATAAACCCACAACAAATACTTAGTCGGGCAGTGACGATGAATGTGAGCTATTCTCTCCTTTGGGCTTTGGCTCCGTCCTGCTTCTCGGGACCCATAAATGAGTTACACCTCCACCTAGATTAGGTTGCTCGCCCTGTTAGAGTGTGGTTGGATCTAATTATCTCGGTAACTCAAAAAAAATATATAATATATTAAAAAAATAATATTAATTAAATATACATAATATATATATTATAGTTATATATTATATATATTATATATATTATATTATTATAATTATATAATATATTATATATTTAATATATTATATATAGTATATATTAATATATATATTATATTTAATTATATATTTAATTAATAATTATAATATTAATATAATATTATATTATTATATAATATATAATTTATATAATTATATATATAATATTAACAATTTTTTAAGTCCGGGTACTTTAGTATTACATATAAATTCGCTGCCGCTTGATAAGAAAAATATAATAATGTTTCATAGCAGATGTCTCATTATACAGTTCTTTTAAATTCTGAACTTAATACTTTAGAACGTACATCATAGGTCCTAATATCTGTCTAATGGCTTATTCTTCCCCGTATGGCAGTTCAATATTTTAGTAAGTTGTGCTTTCCACCGTTTCAAGCTTTCTTGTTAAAAAGCTTCTCATGTGCTTATCAACTTCTATATTTCCTTCACGCTTCAATAGTAATGGAGAATATATCCTCTTTCAAACCACTCCAACTTGTAAGTATTTGCTCTAATTTTCTTGTATAAACCAACCCAGAGTATTAAAAATATATTCAATGTAAATAAAGAATAAAACAATGTGGACTTTTCTGGTTTAATGATTTATAACCTCATCACCAGTTTGGTTTTCGTTATCATGGCTAAAACATTATACTTAGTGTTATTTTCTTTATTTTTCTTAATTTTCTCTTATACTGATTATTATGGATATAGGTTCTTTGCTCATTTCTTTCCATTTTCAGATTATATTTTAATGCTGTTGATTCTAAACATGCAGAATAGCTTTCGATAGATGTTATCGTAGCACAAAAGCTTTCGATATAGATCTAGCACAAAGCTTTCGATATAGATCTAGTGCACAAAAGCTTTCGATAGAGGTCTGCATTAAATACATATCGATAGAGATCTAGCACAAAAACTTTCCTATAGGAGATCAGCATACAAAGCTTTCGATGATCTAGCTCAAATAAGATTCTTTCAGATAGGCTGTCATCACAAAGCTTTTATCGATAGAGGTATCTAGCACTAAAAAGCTTTTCGAATAAGTCTGGTATCTATAGCACAAAAACTTACTTTCAGATAGAGTATCTAGCACAAAACTTTTCAATAAGAGTATCATTAGCACAAAGTTTTTCAGATAGCTTATAAATCTTAATGAAGCACCAAAAGTCATTCGTGTAGAGATCTAAGCACAAAGCTACCTTCGTTAATAGAGTCTAGCATCATAAGCTTTTCTGAATATGATAGTATCTCTAGCACTCAAATGCTTTCTGATATACAGAGATCGTAGCCAAAAAAGCATTTCGATAGGAAGTCTAGCACAAAGCTTTCGATAGAGTCTAGCGTAGCAATGCTTTAATTTACAATCCTCCCCCATTCAATATCTATCTTTCTCTTTGAATTTCTTCTTACGTAATAGCTTGAATTTCTTCTTCCTGACGTACAGTTTTGTTTGGATGTTGTAGATTGCCATCTTTCATCCTTTAAATCGATTAATATATAGTAACGTTTCTCGGAATTCCACAATATCCTATAACAAACCTTCTTCATATATGTTTTTATCAACCTATCTTCTCTAATACAGATGGCTCTACTTTACATTATTTTCATATTGATAACATCTTCAAAAAAAAAAAAAACATTTAACTCAAACCTGCCTCTGTTTATATTGAATTTTTGGTGCTTCTTTTTTAACTTGTAATCTCTCTCAAGAGGATTATATAGTTGCCCTTACCAAATATATTGGAAGATATGTATGAGGCTTCTTCAGAAATTATTAATACTGTCTTAATTATTTGTTCAATTTGGGACAGGTATTTTCTACAGTATTCTTGTACGGAAGTGTCACGTACCCTGGGCGGTTAAATACGCGCACGGAGAAGCTTCTTCAATAGGTGGATAATAGGGGAACATATTATCTTTCTTTACATTCACTTTCACACTTTCATCAATCTTTTTCTATACCGCCGATGTTTTTCAGCAGGCTTCATATACATTATACCACCTAAATAACGAGATATATCTATTTTATCAATGTTATTACTACAGAGGTGCGTGTCTCTCGGCCTGAAACAAAAGAATAAAAGCTTCGAGCAGACATATCCCTATCTTTTCTGCTATAATGAATATTTCGGTAAAGGATATGGGTCATTTGTCTATTCTAAACACGTTAGATTCTTTCGACCTAAGCCTTTATCCCACTACATTCGTGTGGGCCGCCGAGACTCCCTAACACTTAGACATAACTCCAATGCTCATTCTTTAAGACCTAGAACACACTTACTTCTTCAAATTTCCCAACTATCTAGTATATTATGCATTGAGCCAGGAGTCGCTATTTTGTGGAAAGATGAAGAGGATTGGGGTTTATGGGAAAACTAGTCAATACGGTTACTTAAAAAAAAGCTTTCTTTCCTTCTTGGGATGTAGTGAAAGGTCTTAATCCTTTATACCAACGAGAAGATTTGGTTCTCATAGCCTAGGCCCAGCAGCACACGCCTCGCGTATCCTCAGCCATCCTATAAATCAATTTCACACGAGCATACCAACACTATTTTTATATATATATATATATTATATGATATATATAGTTTATATTTATTATATATATAATATTATAATATATACATATATATATACATTATATATAATATATATATATATATTAAATAATATATATTTATATACTATATAAATATATATGCTCGTGTATTGTGTGGTAATGGTTTATGCTTGTGTAAGTTGATGTATTCCATTGATGGGTGCTGCCTGGTGAGTTGTTGTTTGTTGCTTGCTGTGTGTCGACCGGTTTTTCTGCCTTTACACTCAAAAGATTGTAGTGTATGTTTGTTATACATTTATTTTGTTTTCTGTTTTTGTATTAAAGAATTCTAAAGCCAACGAATTTATTTAGTCAAAATTTTATGAAAAGCTCTTTTTTTTCTTTATCGTTCATCTTCTCGTTCTCTCACGTATATATATATATATATATTATAGTATTATATATATATGTATATATATATATAACTTAATATAATAATAATATCTATATATATATTATATATATCATATTATATAATATATATATATATATATATATATATATATTAAATATTTAATTAATGCAATCGAGAAATCACTTTATCTAAAGAAGATAGAAAAACAGTATAGATAGATTAGATAGATAGAAAGATAGATAGATAGATAGATAGATAGATTTTTAAATAGATAGATATATAGATCGAAGTGACATGACTTTTTGTGTGTGTAATGTTGTGTTATAATTATCGTATGAGGAGAGAGAAAGAGAGAGAGATTTGAGGAGAGAGGTAGATGTGAGGTTGAGGAGACTTTGAGATATTGATGGAACAGTTATTGGACGAGAGACGAGAAGACCCAAAATAGAAGAGAAGAGACGACCGTACTTGAGAGAGAGATAACGAGGATGAGAAGAGAGAACGATGAGAACGGTGATTCATAGTCATTATAACATGATTACGTTGATCTGTCTAGATATAATTTAGCACATATAACAAGAACAGTTTTTTTTCGTAACTTTATTAAATTTATCTTATTTTAAATAATTCAAATTTTATTTTAAGGGAAAGAGTTCTCCAGTCTTTTTCGCTTAAGGATCGCATTTTGATTTAGCTTTACCGTCCATTAGCAACTTTCGATATGTTTTAAAACTCGTTCTGAGTTTCAGAAATAACAAATGAATATATTTCTTTTTAAAAATATTTTTTTTTTTTATGGTTATTATAGGAGTAATGGTTTTGTTTGCCGTCCCAACGCATCAATAGTTGCGGTTGGAGGTAGGAGTTGGGGTAATGTTGTACTCATTCCTGGTTTGGTGCGGTACGAGCTGGTGCCGTGTCGATCTATATAATGTATCATCCGGCAAAAACGAGCTTAAAATGGAGCACTCCTTTTCATCAAGATAGGTGGAACTGGTGCGACGCGTTATTTATGTCGCCACCGGTTTAGGCAAAAGTTTATCGGATAACCGGCAAAAATAATTCCACGTGCGTGCGCCTGCCAAATTAGTACATATCTAAAAACTAAAATAAAAATTATAATAAATAGAAATTATAATTAAAGAATGGTACCAAAAGTATAAAGAAAAGAAACAACAGATGGTTACATGGAAAAAGTTTTGTTAGCTCACTCAAATTCAAATATACAAAACCCACTTTTCTTGAACAAATTTCTTGATAATCAAACAAATAAGTTATCATACAAAAATAGCAGCTATTTGTAAGACTACGCTTTTAGGGAAATTTATGAAAGAATATTTTTTTTATTTCCTATATATTTTTCTCATATAGCACTATCTTTAAGGCTCGGTTCCTAATTACTGATACGCGTTTTTTATGTTAAACGGCCTCGGCCAATACGTCCTGCCAAAAACGCCTTTCGCGTAACTGCCAGTTCGGCTTGAATAAGTCAATAGTACTGGTAGCCCGTCGGCTTCTGGTCCTATATCTAGTTTCAACATTCTATTGCCAAGCTGTCTTGGTTCGCGAAAATCGCTCGTATTTAGAGTTTTTTTTGGATCAATTAATTATAACTCATTGACCAATTCTTATGCCTTGGTATTCTTTTAGTTTATAAGTGCTAGTTTTATTGTGTTTGAAACGCAGCTTAGCTTAACGCCGTTTCGTTTGAAACGCATTGAATTTTATTCTACATATCAGTTTAAGTCTAATCTGTCTGCAGCCGCTGTTGTTTTTTTGAACCGTTTTGAACTCGCCATAAGCTTTTCAATATTGCAGCTCGATAAACCTTTGAATATAATATTGATTATGGGGCCCTTTAATACCCACATTGTTCTATATCGAGGAGATTCTTCACCTTACTTAAAAGGATTTCTGTGTCCATATTTTCTGGTATTATTCTATTTATTTAATAATATTATTACTGATAGTGTACTTTTATCTCCAAATTTTCACCTTGCGTTATAGTTCGATTTGTGCGTTTTTGTATTCATAAGGCGACCCCCAAGCTTATATTGCTTTTAATACGCGCATATTCATTATTTAAATTATAGCTGTCTTTTAGTTGTGTAGACTTAATATTCGCTAGCTGTTTCCGAAAACACGCTCATTATATAAGGGGCACCATTTAACCTTAAGTTAAAAAAAATCAGAATCCATAAATATGGTTAAATTTATATTATTCATACGTGTTGATTCCGTATTTTTTATACAGATGTTATATTGTTTTTAATATTCTATTTTTTTTTTAGGTAGAGTGGTAATATTTTTATATATTATCCTAAATTTAAGATTTATTATTGTCTGGAATAAACCCACTCTACGATATAAAAACCTTATTATATAGCCTAATAGCATTATAAGACCTTATATTTTTGATTATGTTATTACTTCTAAGGCCATTAATTGTAAGAGTATGAGTCTTATCTATAATATTTCATAATATCGTTTTCAAATAACAATTTTTTCTATTTTATTTTTAATGGTGAATGTTTCAAACGACTATAATATAAGTATGACATTTCATGCTGTCCTCAGGCAGTCAAAAATACTTTCGTAAGTTCTCAAATCAACGAGTTCAATAACACAGGACATCTTACCACTCAATGCGTTCTCACTGTGTATTTTGTCTTGTTCTTTGTTTTTTGTTTTTTGTTTTAGCTTAAACCCTCTTTTATATCTGAAAAGCGAATAGTCATCCCTCGGTGTAAGTAGACCAAAAAAAACTGCCCTTCAAATAGTGCAAACACCCATCGAGCGAGATCATATGCCTTGAACAGTCTTAGAGCTTCGAGATTTTTGTAACTTATATTACTATTATAATGGGCAGTGAACTGTGTAGAGGATAAGTATTTATGAACACTTGCAAATAAATATTATTATTAATTTATTATTATATTATTATTTATTATATTATATTATTATTACTATTATTATTTATAGTGATTATTATTATTATTATATTTATTATTATTATTATTATATATTATTATTATAGTGTGGCATGCGCTTTACATTTGTGCGAAGTTTGAACCCTAGGATAAACTAATTATATATATAATATATATCTATTATATAATATATAATTTTTATATTATATATTTATTATATTTCTATATATATATATATATATATAATATTATATGAATATATATATTGTATAATCTATTTTATAATAGTTACTATAATATAGTATATTATTATATATTATTATTATATATATAATTAATATAATATAAATATTATAGTAATAAACTATATATTTATTAGTTTAAATTCCATTTCTACACACTGAGAGAATGATACATAAATAAGTAGCTTAGCATCCATTTAATATCATGATGACCTACTGTATACACATGAACTAAACATCTTATTAATGCGTTCAGCTGTCAATGAATTATAGAATTATTGGTTACTAAAAGAATTAAATGAGGACTGGCAATACAAGAAAATAGTGAATGTGTGTGGCTCAAACTCAGTATGATTCCTTTCAAGGGCTGCACCCAACAGGTATCGATGGGATGTGAAAATAACAATTCATAACCTCTTCCATGTTGTGCGTGTGTTGTGTGCGTGGTGTGGTGTGTGTGTGATACATGTGTGTGTGTGGTGGTAAGCATGTCGTGCTGTGTGTGTGTGTGTGGGCTGTGTGTGTGTTTATGGTTGTGTGTGATGATTGTGTGGTGATGTGTGTGTTTCCCTGTGTGTACGTAATATGTGAGTATTTTCCTTTAGTTAAAGTAAATTTACATTCAAAATATTTTAAAAATATTTTTAGATATTTAATAAATATTCTTCTGAGAAATGATATCAAATTATAACAGACAAATATTTGAAAAAAATAAAACTGTTCGTTTTTTAAAGAATTATTACTAATAATGATAAATAATAATAAATAATAAATAATATAATAATAAAAATAATAATAATAATAATTAATAATAATATATAAATAATAAATAATAAATAAAACTAATAAAGAAATTAAGAGACTAGGATAATAACCATATACAATTATAATATTAGTAATAATAATATAATATAATAAATAATAAAAATAATAATAATTAATACGAATAATAATAATAATAATAATAAATAATAATAATATAATAATAAATGATGGTGATATAATAAATTGAATAAATTGATTGAGATAATTGAAAGTAATAATAATGATTAGAACATAATAATATAATCTACTAAAGAAAATTAATTAATAATATCTAAAAATATTAAGAAAAAGAATAAACATAAATATCTAATAATAAGAAATTTAAAATAATAATAATAATAATATAATAATAAATTAATTAATAAATAATTATGTGCCAAATTCGGAAGACCGTTTCACAGAATCATGCCAATATGTTGTATTAAAAGTCGTATGATGGTGAATTTTCTTATCGCGAAACCGGTTACGATTTTAGGATTATATACTCTGGTTTTTAAAAAAAAAAAAAAGGGCGGGAGTCTCTGGAAGATGATGGGGCGTATCGGGCAGACAGATCATAAACAGGCGCGTAAAATGATTGACACCATTTGCTATAGACGTACGGGGAGTTAATCCCGAACTGACCGGAGGCAACTCATCGATGTTGTTGCCAATATTGTTCGGAATTTTCATGGCAAGTTGTCACGCGATTCTGCACAATACTTGAACACGCACCCGTCCGTTTGTGTATACGCACTTGTTCCAAAGGATTTCTCACTCCAGGAAGCAGTTTGAGACTGAAGGGTACCTACATAAGCGGAGAAGCTTCATTGCTGTGGTAGATGCCGGATCGAGGACTTTTGGAATAAAGTATATAAACTTTAGAGCGATAACGAAGATGTAGGTGTTATCTGTAAGAACCTTAAACGAAGCTTCTTAAAGAACCCTGTATTAATTGAATAAATTATCTCCATTAATTCACCACGAAAGAAAAAAAGTTCGGGTTCAGATCGATCAAAGAGAAAAGTCATGCTGGAGGTTCTCTTTGACATTAAAGATCTATCTTCAGTCACTTCTCTTACGTTTGGTAGTTATTTTATTTACACATTTCTTAGTTCTGTCCTTATTTTTTAAAGACTGATGAACTCCTATTTAACAATTTCCGATAACGTCGGTACTAGTATCGGTTCGAGCAATCCGGCGTAACCGCAAAACGTCCTGACCCTATGAAGCGAAAAACTGGGTTTAAACATAGTAAAGAACTCTTGCAGACAAATCATCGTGGCAGATCCTTCTCTTCTGAGTTCTCTGACATGATATTAATCTGACGATATTGCACCGTACCTATGCCTTTGTTCCTCTTCAATCCTTCCTTACTCACCCAGAGATTCGGCTCAGCTAATTTTCTAATCTTCCCTACCTCCCACTAAGGAATCTAATTAATTAAGCGGCGGCACTCACCGATTTTTCTTAAGTGTTCAGCAGTGATATGAAGAAACTTCAAATCGAAGTATGACATGTAACGCATCGCGTGAGCCTGAAAGAGGTCATCAAAAAGTAAATGGACTTATCGACGAATGTCCTATGGTTTTGAATAATAATACTTATCTATTATTTCAGATCTTGATGTTTCGAAACATAGATGGATCGTCAACGCGCTATTGGCAAGAGCGAATTTACAAAATTGATTTGCGTCCCTTCTAGTACACTATGAATAACTTTATTTCTAGGGAGTTCATTCATCTTTAGTAATGAATAATATCATTACACAAACGTGTCATCATAGTAGTAAGTATATTATAGGGCATCCTAATATGATATATATATATATATATTTATATATATTATATATTAATTCATATATATATTATATATTTAATATATATAATATAATATATATATATATATATATATTATATAATTATATTACATTGTATTGACTTCCTATATATATTATTTACATTTATATTATTTATATATTAATATTATATATATATATTTAATATATATATAAAGTTATATATTTATTAATATATATAATATTAATAATATATATTATTATATAAAATTATTAAATTATATAAAATATAGAGATGAAGAGAATAGAATTAAGAGAGAGAATGATCGAGAGAAGAATATGAGAAGAGAGAAGAAGAGTATCGGAGAGAAGTGAAGATGAGAGAAAGTAAAGAGAACAACTGAGGATAGGATTGGAGAATTAGAGATTGAGAGAGAGATAGATGAGAGAAAAGAGAGATGAGTAGAGAGAAGAGAGAGAGAGATCTGATAGAAGGAGAGATGGAGAAGATGAAATAGAGAAGAGAGATGAGAGATAGAGAGAGAAGAGAGAGAAGATAGAGAGAGAAAGGAAAGAGAGTAGAGAGAGAGAGACTTAGAGATAACTACTACAGGGACAGACCAGTGGAGCAAAGGAGATGAGAGTAGAAGATACTTAATATCTTACAGTAACAAAACAAAATTTTATACTATTTTTATTAGCATTTAATTTGGAGTTAAATTACTTTCCGTGATATTTGTTCCATTTTGATGTGTACTACAAAAATAAAAAATTCTTCAAATATTTTAATATGATGAGGAACTAGTAACTTATTATATATAAGACCAGATTCATTGTATTAAGATTTACACGATAATTTCATTTTTCATTCCAATAAAATTTTATATTCTTTTTATTTCGGTTTGAGTATTTTCTGTTTGTCTCAGTTCTCTCTCATACCGAACTTCGAAATATATGAGATGGATAAAAAGAAACCTTTTGGTGTGAATATATATAAAGTAATAAAAAATGTGATAAAGAATAAGATTATAAGTACAATAATAGAATCGACATTAAGCTGACAGACTGTCAAAATAGCTAGTTTTCTAATAAATTTTTATTTTAACTCTTGGTCAATTTAAGCATACATGTTAGATCTCTCTCTCTCTACTAATACTCTAACTCTCTCTCTTACTCTCTCCATAACTGCTTATTCAACTTAATAATAATTATATATTTAGTATATATATTAATAATTATATTATAACGATAAAATGAAAATTTAGTTTTTAGATATATTGTATAATATAATAATTATAATTAATGCCTTTAATCCATTTCCTATACTCTATATATATATATATAATATATAATATAATATTAAATATATTTAAATTAATATTAAATATATTAATATACTATAATATATTATTATATATTAATTATATAACATATAATACATAATTAATATAATTATTATTAGTGTGTTCGGGATCGATATACGAGATCTGTGAGGGATCCAAAGAAAAAGTTCATATAGAAGTGAATGACGGTGAAATTTGTGGTAGGGTAGTGTGAGGGTATGATATTAATTAATATTGAGATAGTAGCGCTAATTGGATTTTAGCTTGGAATTGCCAAGAGATGGAAACCTATTACATATATTGAATTACTTATATTGTAACCACTAGTAGGGTATTCCGATTCAGCTATTAATTTAAATTAATAATATTAAAGGTATATCTTATGAACGTCTCAAGGTATTAGCATTTTTTTAGGTACTAGTATATTCTACAGATACTTCGACATAAAGGTATATATGAGGTAAGGGATATTTGATGAGGGCTATTCCT
>JABUQX010091689.1:37500-39864 GCA_015478945.1 Trachelipus rathkii | reverse complement strand
CACTCTGGCTTACCAGAGAGTTTGGAGAAGAAAAATGGGACTGTTGACTCCATTGACAAAGTTTTGAAGCTATTATGTCCATATAATATTAAATATTAATAATATATTAATATATCATAATATATATATAATATCACCTGATATATATTATTATATATGCTACTATAATAAATAATGATTATATATATATATAATATTTAACTATATATATTAATTATCCTATATATTTGACGGTATTGAAAGGTAACTTATTTAAATACTGTAGCGTATCGGTAATAAAATCAATTACATTAACGGACATTAGAAATAGAAGAAGGACAGATAAGAACCAATGGGTCCTATCGAGGACTGTCCCAGTATTCCAAACTAATAGAAACCAACTCGCCAAACATGTGCTAATTAATGAAATTTGACAATGAATGGATTGGCTCGATTTCTGAAACCAAGAAAAGATTTTGTGTGAACACAGCGGCCAATCAGTCCTGGACGCGCATAAGAACACAAACCAATAAGATGAAGGTTACAACAATCGCAATGTGTTTACATGAGCAAGGAAGGTTTAAGTAAAACTCACAACAGCTATGTTAGGCCAGTAATAGAGTACTGTGCCACAAGCCCGGCCCCTCCTTCAAGGAAAGACATTAGAATATTATAAATAAAAACAGTAAGAAAGCCACATCGACCTATTGAGACTGTCCCAGCAAGCCAATAGAAACCAATACCAAACATGTTCATGCAAGATCAACAAAGCACATAGGGGCTTGTCAATTAACTTGCCATAGATACCACCCCAAGTTCCCTAAAAGCATGCTCATGTAAATGAGCATGCGTATGACTGCCTTACCAGCCCTGCGTCATGAATGCCCTACCCACAGGTTACTATATTTTGTTTAAAGATGGTCTAAGCTAACTTGCAGAGCCTGCTTGTGCGTGTAAAATAAAATCCCCCTTCCCAGACCCAAATTTTTTCAAGAAGTAGATAGTTACCGCTCTTCCCGGCTGAACAACCAGCCTATCTACGCCAGTGTGACATGTCTCGACGGCAAGACGAACCAAACCTCAATAAGAAAACACCACAACACAAACAAATATCTAAATACTATCCATCTCAGGGAATCGCGCGGAACCAGTTACACCAGCCCTTTCCCCCTGGTAGACACCATACCGACGATTACTGTCCCGTAGTCCAAAACTCTCCATAACAATTCTCCCGCGCTCCTCAACACCGACCCGCACAATCCCTACACTAAAAATACCGCTCGCTCTCCGACTCTAGTGGTTTCCAACATTGTTGCGGCCTGGAGGGGACTGAAATATTGCTTGAAGCCACCTGATAATAATGGAAACCTTGGCCTTTTTCTACTTCCCCTTCCTATAACCTGCAAAACCCAACCATGAAACAGGATTCCTTTTTACCTTCTGTTCTCTAGGCCCAAGCAAACTCTCACGTTTCGTATCTTACATGGTCAACGCGGCAAAACCTCATCTCTTTCACAGTATGGCAAATTTGAATTATCTTTTCTCCTTGATGACCTGTTCTCTTCAGTTATCGATCGAGGTTCCTTGGTGGCGTAATACGCGATTGTCCTCCTTGAAGTGAATGATATGTCATATGCTTCATCACAAAGCCATACCATAACCGTCGCGCTCCGTCGAACGGGACTTCATTACTGAAGTAACTTATTCAAGTCATAATATACTCTCTCTCGTACTCTTCTCTTCAGTTAGGTTTATTTGCTGAAACAGCCACCATTGTCACCTATCAGTGCTAGTTGCCAGGTTGATAAGCGTGCTTCCACTTCTCGTGAATCGTTTTTTTTTGGGTTTACGCGAGCAAGCTCCTCGGTTATTGCTACTTAAATGCATTTATGAAGTGGTTACACCGTCGGAGATTGCCAATTTCTTGTGGGGGTTTCAGATAGGTTAAGGAATTAACTTTATTAAGAACTTTTATACTATTCGAAACTAGATTTATTATTGAACTGAAAGTTATTCTCATAATTTTACCCAAAAGTAAGAAAGTTCGGCCAGTAATCAGCATATTAACCAAATACCGATTACACGATACCCAGAAGAAAAAGATGGCTGATACTTGCCGATACAGATACGTACTATCCGGTACATCCCTACTCGATACCACATCACCCTATTTTTCACTAACCATCCTACACGCCTGATGTCCTGCCATACACAGCCGTGGAAGAGAGAAGAGACCCTTACCACAGGCGAGCTATCCGCGATTGGAGGTTCACGTTATCACATTCAATCGTTCTGCTCATTGGCATTGAGATACTTTGAGTAACCCGATGTATTGCATTATAGCTGTATACAACAATAGCTCATCTAACACGACCAGCATACCCA
>JABUQX010091689.1:0-30000 GCA_015478945.1 Trachelipus rathkii | reverse complement strand
ATAGTGTTCACCTATGTACAATGGAGCCATATATATATATATATATATATAATAATATTATATTATATTTATATATATATATATATATAATATAGTATATTATAATATATATATTATATATATATATATTATATATATATATATATATAGGTCTCGGTTTAGGTTATGATAGATTTGTGTAAGCCCAAATTTAATCTCAGGCATTTCTATTCAAAACTTTATCATAACCTTACAGAGAGAGAGAGAGAGAGAGATTGGAGAGGGTGAAGAGAGAGAGAGAGAGAGAGAGAGGAGAGAAAGAGAGAGAGAGAGAAGATTGATTGAAAGGGAGAGGAAGAGACTGGAGAGGAGAGAGAGAGAAGATGAGAGATGAGAGGGAGAAAGAGAGAGAACGAGAGGGAGAGAGAGAGAGGGCTTTCAACCCCCGAGATGTACTTTACAGTACGACCTCTCTATTGAGAGATGAGAGGAGAGATACGGATTTTCGTTCGGGTCCTCTCAAAATGGTAAAGCACTGAAATAATCACATAACAGATTTATTTTCAAGTTGTATCATACCTTATATTGTCATTATTATTATTATTATTATTAACTCCAATATTTCATTATTATTAAATAATTATTATTATTATTGTATATTCATGAGAAAATTGATATGGTGTGGGGGGGGGAAAACAATAATAAAATAATAAGTTAGATGATGAATTGACACCTAAATGCCGTCGCCAACTATGACGTGTTATATCCCTGAAAGTGAAGGTCTGTATCATCGCGCCATTCACATTAAAGCAGCTGTTCTAAAAGAGACCACTCATAATAATTCACGCTTTTTCTTATCACCTCTCGTTCTCTCACTCTCTCTCAGCAATCTCTCCTCTCCTACTCCTTCCTCTTCTACTCTCTCTTCTATCTCTTCTCTCTCTTCTCTCTCTCTCTCTCTCTTCTCTCTCGATCAGGCATTAAAACTTAGCCAAATTTTCTAAGCGTTTAGCTGACGTGGTAATGTCATAAGAAGTCTTTTAGGCAAATAAATAGCAAAAAAGAATATCCAAAGAGTATTAAACAATGAGATACTATACACAAACAAGTCCCAGGAACCTACATACATTCCGCCTATAAACAGATAATAAAAATAATATAAAACCAAAAAAAAAAAAAGAAGCAAGAGCGAGATTGAGAGTCAACTCAATTTATTTCTTAACACGCTTCACTATCAGATCGAAGATGAAGACTAGATCTTTAATTCGCCTTCAGAAGAGGCTCTTCACGCAATCGAACACGCCAATATTGAATCACAACACCTGAGCAGACGACGAGAGAGAGATGTCGAGGAAGTAGAAGGCTTCCCGCAGAGGTAGGTGATGAGAGGATTACGACATAGATCATGAACGAGAGCATGCATATATATTTGTGCAGGTTAAAAGACTCTTTGTCTGGATAACCATATTATAATAATAATAATCAAATACTATAATATTATTATTTTATTTATATCTTATTTTCACTACTACTACTAATTTTCTCAATCCTATTTTATATTATTCTCAATGTAAAAGATTATTAGTATAATCCCTAACAATTCTTTATATACACCTACTACAATACTATTAATCTGTTTATTATTTCAAATCAAATCTCAAGTTCCTTTACACTTCACTCGACTACTCTATGATTACTTATTCGACTAGAATATAATATAAGCATTAATCTTTTACCTAAATTAATATATGTCATATATATAGTATTAATATATCTCAACTCGTGAATTTGGACAAGTCGGTAGCAAGTTAGCCTTATCTCCCTTTCCTATTATTGACCTGATGACTCTATTATGTTGGTATCTCCTTCATCACCTCGAGGATACACGAATAAAACTTACCTGCACTATTAGCAACTCCTGTTATATTACAACTTTCATAATACCCTAGATCAAATTTACAATATCATCACTTCCGTTATATTAATTCTATAATTCTATACAAAGATAGAAAAAGTAAAGAATATCATCATATAACTGTCAATTTCAATTTCTTACACGCATATTCTCCTCTCTCTCCCATATAATACTTTTATATTACCTATGCAAAATATCTAATATACCTTCACTGTATCCATCAAAACCCACAATACCTTCATCTATCAGCTCTTACATTACCTGCCAATTGTTTATGAAGAATTCTCCGATCATTTTTCCTATAGTCCACTTACTTAACTTTAGTCCCACTTTGAATACAACGTTTGATAGCTCTCTTTATACTATCCATATTTTATCCAAGCTAATTATATAATATATATTATATAATATATATCTATAATTATTATATCAATATCGGAATTATAGCTAAATAAATATATTTAATAAATGATTCTATTTTTGCGTTAAATGTTTATTCGTTTACTTAACGCTACCGTAGTAATATATATTCTTCTCGTAATAAAATCAGATATGGATATAATGTATATTGGGAATAATAAATTCTACTCTTATTATTATTAATATATTTATTATTATGTTATGGTATTATTATAGTAGAGAATAATAGATGTAAGATACTATATGATACGAATAGTTGATTTAACTATACATTGAATTCCTCATGAGAGAAATATGATAGGAAAATAGATAAAAACAGTCTATATATAACTAAGGCTACTTTAGCTTATAATATACCTTATATTTATATATAATATAAATAATACATTAGTATACCTATTTTGTGAAATAAGTATATATAAGTTAAGATAGTAATGTAAAAGCTACATTTAGCATAACTTTTATATATAAATTGAGATTATTATAATAGAATATTAAAGTATATTAAAATAAATTAATATATACTTATAATACTGTCAACTATCGAAAAAACGAGCAATCTTCAATTATAATAGTTAGTCTATACTATATATATATAAATTAATTATTTTATTAAATGATTTTGATTTATTTAATATTTATTATGTAATATAATATAATATCTATACACTCACGTATCTATATAGAGTAATTGTGAGAAAATTAGTAATATTAATATTAACGATTAAGTTACAATAACATATACTAACTCAATAAATAATTATATAGTATATAATATATATATATATATATATAGTATATATATTAATATTATATATTATATTATATTATCATTTAATATTAATTATAATAGTATATTATATTTATAATATATAGATTTATGTGCAGTAAAATATATTATATTATAATTAATATATATATATAATATTATATATGATATTATATAAATTATAATTATATATTATATATATTATATATTATGATATATAAAAAAGTAATTATGGTAATATAATTAATTAGGCTTTTTTATATATATTAATATTATATATATATATATAATTAATTAATAATTATATTATATATTTTATTAAATAAATACTAATAAAAATCTTACCTATTATTCATACATGCTTTTCCCTATACTACGCGGGTAGGTTATAATCACAGTTTGGGAATCTAATAGAGGTAAATAATCAATCTCTTAAGGCGGGCGATATCTAAAATCCAGCGCACACCATCGTGTATCTCACTTACGAGTCTTTCATTATATATTCTATATGTAGAGGTCTTCTCACCTGAAAGGTAGATAATAAACTTCTCAAATGTCTACAGGGAGTAGGATTTAGACCAGTGGTCCTTGATTAGAGGCTGGCTAGAATAAAACTCTATCTGCTCGACACCTCAGGTAAGGTTTTGTTATTTATAATATATTAATATATATATATTTATATATATATTATATATATATATATATATATATATTATATATTATATATATAATATTATAAAATTATAATTAATAGTGAATTAATAAAGATAGTGAAAATTTTGATAGATTAGCTATTCTAGTTAGCGGTGGGGAAAGGATAATTAAGCTCCTTGGAATACCTAAACTTGCTTATTACAAATTCTGCTAAATATAAAGGTGAGATCCCATAATCTCATGTGAATATTATATAATACTTAATTATTTATCACTTCTCTCAAAAGAGTGAATATACTAATTAGATAATGGGTAAAAAATGTACCACTATCAAACCAAACCATAAATCTATAGAGATAGAGATAGTAATGATGAATGAGAGTGACTTATAGTAGATAGAGATATAGATAGATTTATAGTACTAGATATGTGAGAGATGAGATAGTACTAAGATTCGAGATAGATGAGATATCAGCTAGCTGTTTTGTGATGATTAAACGCATGAGAGAATAATGTCAGATTTTTTTGTTATTGATAAACCAACTAGAAAAAGAAAACATTATTGAATTGAGAGAGATGTGTCTCTCTCGCAGTTATTGACTGCTTTAGTGACTCGTTATTTTATGCCTCGAATTTTTATATTTCAAAATACTCAAATAAAATAATATGTAAATAAAAAAGAGATTCATAGAAATAATAAAGTATATATCAAGTTCAATGTGTTCATAAATTTTATTATATTAATAGCAAAAATATAGATTATTAAATGGAGTATAATGAAATATTATTCCAATTCTAATTGCTAATTAATATATTTATATAAATCATCAACATAACAATAAACAATTAAACCACAATAACTATTGTATCTTTTAATAATAAGTATGTTGTGAAATATAGCATTATTATTGATTGTGCTTTATAAGTCACTCAAATTTTAAATGTTGTGATTTTATATATTTTATTAGTTTTTGTTTTTTTTTTTATATTAATTGTTTTTACGCTCATAACTAATCATATGAGTTACATATAGATAATACGGTCATTTTATAAAAATCATTTAATTACTTTATGTGTGTGAGTTTCTATATAAAATATTATTTTTTAATCTCAACTTTTTAATGCATCTTGTTTAATATCATCTAAATCTTTAAATCTAATAAAATTACTTCACTTCATTAAATAATATCACTTGAAACAAATACGCATACTCCCTAACGCATTGGTGAATATATACTCTAGCTGCCATGTACTACATCCTACCTTCTTCTCCCCCTGGCTCACACTGCATCATAGTGATTTGTGGCATCGTATACTGTATATTATCTAGATATAAATATAAGTATAATATATGTATATAATACTATATATATAATATACTATATATATATATATATTATCAGGTTAGTTTGTACATCTACTTCAAGTACAAGTCAGTACAATTACAATTGTATGTTCCACAGTCAGTACAAGTACAGTACTCTAGAGAATTTGTATCACAGTACAAGATACAGTCACAAGTACATGGTTATCAGTACAAGTACAGTTACAAGTTCCTTTAATGAAACTTGCATACTATATATATATATTATATATATATAATTTCATAGTGAAATATAGTGACCTAGCTCCGTAAGCGAATCTTTCAGATATATACGATTGAATTAGGAACTCAATTCATGGACTCTAAAGTGTGCTCAATAACAATACCTGGGTGTGAATTGAAAACATATTTGCTCAGAGCGATATTAATTTTATATTATATATATAACATACAGGTTTAGTAATGGAACTCAATCTTGGCGAATGTATAGGATTTTAGCAACTACGGTATACTCCGTGAGAACGACGTTGTTATAGATGTCGAACTTATTTACAACCGGTATTGATGCGAAATTATCTCATTGGGATCGTGACATTCACACCCTCTTATTCCCCACAGACTGGAGGCAAGGTGGCGTAACATATAAGTTCCGTGACATAAAATTAGTAGTAACGGAAATATGAAAGGCAAGTAGCAAACGCACAGTAGTCGGAGCATTAACCGCTTATCGGTAACTCCTTCTTGTTCTCGATTATCTTCGGTGAAAGACTGCAGTCGCACTCAGTCAGCCTCAACAATCTAATGTAGCTCTACAGCTTCGCTTATGACGCGCGTGAATAGGAAACCCTCACTATGACCTTCGGTCCTATGGGGCTTCTCCTGTGGCACTAGAGTGAGGTCGCTTCAAATTGTAGCTAACACACTAGTCTTCACTTGCTGAATATCAATAATCCTCCCTTTATCATTCTCTCCATAGTTAACCTATACGGACTACTTTCTTGTATCTGACTTCTCATAGTGCTAAATCATTCTACAGTATTCTTTCTCTTCCAGTGTCATTCTATGGCTAATTTTCTTACTGAGTACTTTCATCTAATCTTGCTCCTCAATCTCTCACTTTATATCATTCGTGCCTCTCTCTCCAGCATCGCTTGTTCCGTGAGAAAATTTCATTCACGTCGTGTAACAATGCTAAAGTATTATTACTTAGACCTGGTATATCATTAGTCATTTCCTACATCCGCTATTCTTACATCTCCTATCGAGTGTATGTAAACTCCACTGATCATTCATTCATTATAAGTATAACTATATCTTATTTATGTGATTAATCATAACTTTCTAGTGTATTTATCTCCCCCAATATCATATCTCACACCAATAACTCTCATAGATCGACGTCATTCCTCTTCTTCATTTATCTATTAGCTTATTCTTCTCTATTCATATAACACTTCTTTATAGCGCTACATATAATAGATTCTGTGAGTTAATAGAAGAACTTCTGTCGATCTATTTAGCCGTGGTTCTCGTGTGCATCTGCCTGTGGTGCTCATAGATCATTATTATCGTGCTCATGCTCACAGACCATAGTCCATCGTGCGTGACTATTCACGGTTAATACCTACGTGTAGGTAGGTAAAATCATATATCATAAGTGTGTACACGGTACACCTATGAGTGGATAGCTGAACAGCTTCTCTTAACCCATTATATAATACCAGCTTTTTATTTCTTTCTCTCGATCACTCCAGAGCCTATATGTCGTAGACCATACCAAGCCACTATTGGTGCCCTTCCAACTATAATTATGTTACCTATGCCTCCGGACTATATGGTGCCTATACATCTCGACCTCCATTCTCTATTATCAAATCATGGTGATCTCACTAAAGTTCACTTTAACTACTAAATATCGTCTTTTATCTAAGGCAACAGCCTTATCGTACTCTATTATGCTTATACATAAGGGTTGTTTCACAATGGGTCTATCCTACGTACTCAGTATTACTTATCCTGTCTAACTAAAGCTGATATCTTCATCACTTACTCTGCTGATACTGTACTTTTATTAACCTACTTATCTCCTCTTATAGGCACGTTCTTATACATCTCAATAGTCTCACTCTTCATAGTCTCTCTCAGTGTCTACTTTATATAGAATACCAAATGCATCGATACTACTTATATGTTACTCGAGGTAGGTAATTCTGGCCTCTACTTGATACTCCCTTCTCCATAATTAGCATCCTTGACTACTATATCCCTTATTTATCAATCTTATACTATCCATTCATATCATTCTTTCACATAAACCTAGCGTCCAAGTTATACAGATAATATGGCTATATAATTGTTGGAAACGAGACGTGAACACTATCTCACTTGTGTTATCATATCTCTGCTCGCTAATTTAATATACTGATGCAAATAGATCATCATTTTATACGTATCCTTATATTTTGTGTCTGACGACACTACACGCTTCTTCACAACTTCCCATATCGGTTTCTACGTGTGTGTCTATCATGAAGCTATTATACGCTAACCAACACCATATTATACTACATATAACACCTGCCACAATTCCCTATTAATATTTACTTATTTGTATAACGCCTATGTTTGGAACTATAATAATCTCAATAATCCTATAAATAACATTTATATTATATTCTCCTCCCTCATTATTATCCTAATCATTTGTTTCAATATGTACAGATTTTATCCACACATCCGTATCTCTAACCATATTCTAACGTCACTTATTCTTACCCTACAAATGTTAGTCTTCACTCTCTTTTACACTCCATAATTAACTAATATATTATTATTTCCCTACAAATCACTCTCAATAAATTATTTACCTTATATTATACTACCTAATATACCTTTTTCCCTATCTCCTACTTATATATCATAAATAGTTAATAATATTGACTCAGTTACTTATCCAATCTCCTCGGAACTATATTCCTCCATAAACGTTTTTAGTTATTACAACTTCCTAATATATTCCTAAATGATTACACCCATCTCGACCTGAGATATATATATAATATATCATATTTATATATTATATATCATAGGCTCTCATTATATATATACCCTATAGTATATCTTGAATGATAATTGTAGGTCTCTCCAATAAACTGTTACTTTAGATTATTTTATGCTAATATCTACTTCTATTCTATATCTCTGTTATATTAGTCATATATACTCATAATATTACATATATAAATATTCTCGTGATATATGAATATCTATAACTCTACTAACTAGCTATATAAACCGAAAGCTAATTACTATACTATGTTGCTTTGGTAACATATACATCACTACTTTAATAGTTATATATAAATCGGATTACTATGTGATGGAGTTTCTAATATATAATATAACTCAGTACTTCTGAATGAGCTCGATTCTCCGTGTAAGGAGATTCGGATAAAGAATTTGGGAGGATGATCTAGGCGCCCAGTCTTACATAGTACGCATTTGTATATTGCCTTGCAACTTCTATGATCTAGCGTGGACTCGCAACAGCGTTACCATCTCAGTCTGACTGGAAAGCCTCGCAAGCTCGTGCTTCGTCTTTGTGCTCGCGTTTAAAAATAGTTTACTGGTGCTTATTCCAACGATAGGTCCAAGGAGTAAGGTATGTAGCATTTACTTACTTTGATAGGTGCGACAGCTGATCGCAGGAAGGCCTGACCTAGTGAGATTATAAGAGAGACATAAAATACGCGATATCCTATTTATTTCTCGAAATTAGTTACACCATATTCATTCTCTTCATTTCCTTATTGGTTATTATGGCAAATACATACATCTACATTATACTCTAATATAATACGTTTATTCGTAGGTATCGACTCATGGATGCTATAGATTAGGTATTAATAGTTGTAAGCATATATAGTGACTGGTAAATACGATATATATCGGGATATTTGTTTATATTTATTTATATAAATATTTTAAGCCTATATATTTATATATTTATATGTTGATTATATAAATATATATATTAATATATATAATATAATCATTAGTGAAACTCGTCGCTATAGCAGAAAGACGAGATTACGATCTATATTTCAGATCTAATAGTGTAAATGATGATTAGAATCATCATCTTCATGATTCAGGTATTATCTCTCCCTATTATGAATAGTAATTGTCGTGTGTACTCAAAGCTTACTCATCGCTGCTGCTGCATCTATATCCGCTATGTTATTACTTAGCTCGTCCATAACCATTCGTATATAGTTCACGAGATCAAATATTTGCGCTAAGAAATGTATAATACAGTCTTATTACAAGTATATACACTACGTAGTGCCAGCATGAATATATTGTCATATTATCTCCTAATCGATACATTAATTGTCAAAAATAGGGATCCATGTATTTGCGAACTGAAATAACGGGATGTGATACAGCTAAATCCGACGTAAATTATATTGATGATATATATACAGCACCTTATACCGAATTACGTTTTATACGCTGACTAACAAATGTCCATCCAGAAAAATTCACCTTTTTTTTTTTGACCAGTGTAAGTTTTCTTTATTTTTTCCTAAATGGATGACAGGAAACTATTGAAATAACTATTCGGGCCGAATTAGTGAAGTGATTATTTCGGCGAAATATTCGGTATTCGAATCGAATACGTTATTGGCCGAATTCGGTTATTCGGTATTCGGCTATTGTGTTTCACATATATCGGCACTACCGGGCTTAAACGTATTATAGTATATATTTATAATATATATATATTATTATATAGATATATGTATATATAGATATGATAGATATAGATATATATATATATATATATATATGTATTATTATATATATAGGTATTAATAAATAAATCATATAGATATATTAATAATTATCTGTTACTGATAGTATATAGTAGAGGTTATGGTGTATATATATACAACTCCCTATATGTCTATAAATTTAATTATTATTCTATTTATTTTTATTATTGTGATTTGTGTATTAATTATTATTATTCATTATTATGATTATTATATAGTGTGTATATAATAATTATTAAATTGAGTATCCATTTAATTTGTTTATTCATTATTTGTGTGTAATTATTATTATTATATTATTTATTCCATTATTACCCTGAATTTTTCTTTATCACCCATAGAGTTTTGTATATACGACGAGTTATTGGAACGTTTCAAAATTTTTAAATAAATTTGTTTGTTATTATTTATTAATCAGATTTATCTTACCACAAAATGTTGTACCTGATGATTTATGGCAATATTTTCCAAATGTAATCCGCAAATGAATTCGTGTTCCATTTACCTGTGAATCGCTTTTCGTCTTCAAATACAAAATTCTTGCCGGTCTGATCCACAGTTTTTACAAGATTCTTCATTAGGCCAAATTGAATATGTAATGGTGGTAAGTATATGATTTTGAATCAACCAGTGACGTAACGTTTTTTACTCCAGAAGTTAGCGCTTAAAGTAGTGGCCATTAAAATAAAACAACAATATTTCGCATAGCCTAGCTGCAGCCTTAGTAAAAGAGCTATAACGTTTGTCTCCACATACATGCCACAGGTAGTTACTATAATGGATACGTTTTAGAACATCTCGCAAATTTTCGTTTGATTCGTTCATGCTAACGGCATTAGCTATAGGTATGGATCGATATTTGTTACCATAATGACGAAAAAAAAAATTTAAACATTTTTTTAGGCGAGTCAACGAATGGACGTCAATTGTTTGGATCATGGTTCTGACCTAAAACATCAAACAATCCTGTAATATCCGAGCAACATACTAAATCCCCTTCTCGAGCAAAAATATATTTGTTAGTCCTATATGACGTTTAAGAAAGTAAGTGATCCGTCACGCATGCATCTTTTTCTAATTGGAATGCTAAAAGTTTTGACTAAGATTTTGATAATTTTAAATCTCAAATGAGGTTATTAAGATAACTCTGTGAATTAAAATGTGCCTCTGCTGAATATCCTGATGCTTTAAACAATGGATCTTTTCTATCTGCTGTGCAGGCTGTAAATCTTCATTAAGCTGAAAATTAATCAATTCACATTCGTCTTCACCAAACGTCGGACGTGCTAGTGGATTAGGGACAGGAAGCTGATCACTGTGTGTGTGACAGGTCTTATAGCTGAAGGTAAATTAGAATAATTCAGAGTATGCTTTTACTTTGGCCCAGTACCTGTTATGTCCAAAGGGGGAAATTAGTCCCCTAAGCTTGGACATGGTCTTAGCTAGATGAAAAATAAGAATCCGACTTGCTTTATCAAAGGAGGAGGCTTGGAAGAGCTCAGAACCTGAGTTGGTTAATGATGCGGATAGCGGATCCGCATAAGAAGCTTAAGGTGACCTTGTGGCAACTACGAAGCGGCTCCGGCGCCGACGCTGGAGCCGAATCTTGAAATCTCTATACATACGTATAATAAACCATGTTAGGAATCTCCCTATTTTAATGAAAACTTAGAACTTGATATTAATGGTTTCAGAATCCTAATTATATTTATGACGATTTCGTTTGTGTCAGAATAATAATTAAAAAGAGTGGTAGTTCCTTTCTTAGATGTTTCACTTTAAAAACACCTGAATTGAAAAGAAAGTCAGGATCGTTTATTTTTGATTTACTGAAAATCAATTTCAAATATATCTAATTTCAAAGCCCGAAAATTTATTAATTTCTTTAAACTTTTTGATGTTTATAGCCGAAAAATCACGATTTTTTTTTTTCTTTTTTTTTGCAGTTTTGACTTCTTATTAATTATTTTATTTTTTTTTTATTATTATTATTATTATTATTATTATTATTATTATTATTATTATTATTATTATTATTATTATTATTATTATTATTATTATTATTATTATTATTATTATTATTATTATTATTATTATTATATTATATTATTTTATTATTTATTATTATTAGCCATTTAATCAGCCACTGTTGTGGTAAGTTATTTCATTTATTACGTTTGATAAAAATAAATAAAGAGACCAGTGAAGCAAGTTCTTCCACCTTTGCAAGAGGTTAAATTAGGATACGAGTTGGACCTTCATCTTTGAAGAAGTAGAAAAAAAATATAATAAAGAAAAGTTTTTTTTTTTTTTTATGAACGAGTTGTCGCTATTACAAGAATAACTTTGAACTTTGAAGAAGTAACTAACTAATAACACTTACTGATAAAACATATTTATTTTATTGATTTTTTTTTTATCAAAAGCCGATCTAAATCTACAACTACTTAAATTTAAAATTGCCTTATTCTGATTTAAAACATTTCAAAATTATTATATTGCTAATTGTTAATATTACTTTCTATGAATATTAAACGTCTACGAAAGCTTTTATGACATTTTTGTTGCAATGTCTCTGCGAGCAATTTTATTAACAGTATACACATAGCAGTGTTTAATATATATATATATATATATATATATATATATATATATATAGATATTTATATATTATATATAATTTATTATTATATATAATATATATTATATAATAATATATATATATATTTATATATATATATAATATATATATAAATATATATATATTATAATATATATATAATATATTATATACTATATATATATATATATATATATATATATATAGTATATTATATAAATATATTGAAATATTAAATTAGTTTTCATAGTCGTATTCTATCCGTATTTAAGGATGTCATGATGGCAATGCTTGAATTCTAAAGAAAGATGACTGCACTAGCAAGAGTTTTCAAGGGTTTTCTTTTTTAATTCAACTCAATATAAATTACATTTATTCTCCAATATTATAAAATGTTGATTGAGTCGTCGATTCATTTAGTAGCTGCATCACAGTGAACATGACTGCTTCACATTGGATGCAGCTAAACATCATGTTATAGTTCACGAAACGTCCTAATAAATCAATAATTTTTTTTTTCTCCCTCTTTGAGGTTTAGATTATATTACTATCGTACGTACTTTGTCTCTTTTCCAATATATTATATATACAATATATATATAATATATATATATTATTATTATATATATATATATTATATATATATAAATATTAATATATAATATATATATATTATATATATTGATTACATATATATATATATTACTTTATATATATATCTTATATAAAATATATATATATATTATATATATATATATATAATATATATATATATCTATATATAATTAATAATAAATATATATATTATATATATATATGATGGACACGAATCAAATGTAGCATTAAAATCGGGCGACAATCGGCATCTTAATTGGAATTTGTTCAATTTGGAATAGGAAATTTTTGGCATCTCCCACTCACTTAATATATATATATAGTATATATATATATATAATATATATATATATATATATATTTAGAATATATATTATATATTTATTAGATATATATTATATATATATATATATTATACTATAATATATATATATAAGTTTTATTTTGGTCTAAATTAATTAATTTACTCGTCTATATAAGTTTATTAACTCTTATTTCCAAAGTGTTGCATGTAGAAAATTAAATTGAATTGGGTTATTGTTGACTTGTAGTCAGGGAGACTGAAGGTGACTACCCCTGCACCTCACTAAGAAGAGGTCCAATTTTTATTACTTCTTAAATTTCCTTTAATTTGAGTAATAGGCATGTTTAAACGAGGTCTAAATTCTAGGCAAGTTTAATCCTTACGAAAAGGCCAATTTGTTTGCAATTTAAGAGTAATTAAATTGTTGTGTGCTTAAGAAAATTAAAATGGTTTAAAGACCTGTTTTATTATTCATTATTATATTATTATTATATTATTATACTTATTTATTAGTTATTATATTATTATTAATTATTAATTTATTATATTATTATATTATTATTATATATTTATTAATTATATTAATTGATTATTATATACTCGTGCAGTGATGATAATTATATAAAAGTTGCATTGGACTCATAACGTCATACTCTTTAATACCGAAAATTGTTCAATATTTTTTATGAATTCCATTCTAGTTCTTCGAAAGCTTATAGTTTTTCTCCGTTTCCTTCTTTAGGTAACAAGAAGATGGAATATAAACAGCGCCAGTGGCACGAGAAATGCTTCGCTTGTTGCGTGTGTAAGACTCCGATTGGTACGAAGAGTTTCATCCCGAAAGACCAAGAAATCTACTGCGCTGGTTGCTATGAGGAGAAGTTCGCTACGAGATGCATCAAATGCAATAAGGTAAAACATTCTTCTGAGTCTTCTTCAAATTTAACTTTTTACTTAAATCGAAAGAAAATTCTTGAAATGCTTTACGCTTCCATATCAAAAGGTTGTCGTTATTTTTCCCTTTCAATGATATCTAATAAGAATTTCTTCATTGTTTACTCTTCAATATAAAATGATACAAAATATTATTAAAATTTTGCAGAAAGTATTATAAGTAAATTACTCATTATATCAGGAATCTTAAGTCATATTCTATAGAGTTTAATTTACACTTGAAGAGAGAAGAGTAATATAGGCAAAATTTTAAATTTATTTTTTATATTTTAGAAAAAAGATATGATAAAGAAAAGTTTTTTCTTTATGAACGAGTTGTCGCTATTACAAGAATGACTTTGAACTTTGAAGAAGTAACTAATAACCCTACTGATAAAACATTTATTTTTTATTGATTTTTTTTATCAAAACCCGATCTAAATCTAAACTATTAAATTTAAATTGCCTTATTCTGATTTAAAACATTTCAAAATTATTATATTGTTAATTGTTAATATAAATTAGTAATGTCCTTAAAATCATGACACATCTATTAAGATAATATTTAAATATTTAAATAAATTAACGAATCGTTAAATATTTTTTTTATTGTTACATAAAAATGATTAAATCTGGAGACAGGTCGATCGATCCCTTTGAGTTTCAGATTCGAAATTCATTTTAGAAATTCAAATTTTCGAAACCTTTTTTGAAAGACATTTTATTGCTTTTCATATTCAGGTTTAGCCCTTCGGGGAATACAAGATGTTTCTTTCTCTGAAACAAACATCTCAACCTTTGGATTGAAACATCAATGAGGAACAGTGTAAAAAAAAAAAAAAAAAAAAAAAAAAAAAAAAAAACAGGATTTGAAATATTGACATATCAAGAAAATATATATACATATATTTTTTTTAATGTAACATACTACAAATATTGTTAGAATTTTAAAAAATTCAACCGACAATTTTAAATAAAAAACATTTAATAGTAAGTCTGGAATGAAAAAAAAAAAGTTACAAACTCAAGCTGAATTATTAGAAAAAAATTAGCATCCAATTTCGAACAGATGATTATATTTTTGTATATTTTATAATCTAAACGTCTTTTATTTAAAATAAATAAATTAAGCATATAAGGATGTGATTTTTTCAGTTTTTGTTTAATAATTTTTTTTTGTAGAATCCAACTCTAGCTCGATCAATTTAAAATACTCCATTTTGACTGCTCCGTCATTTTAAAGTGCACGACACTGCCCCCCCTTACCGACAAATTTATTGTAGTGTAAAAAACTTTTTTTGGTTCGACGCCGGCATCAAACGCAAAATTTTATTAACTCCACCTCCACCCAAAGCTTTGAGGCTCCGGCTCCGGCTCCGGCTCCGGCCCCGGAAACCTGGTTGCAAGTACGATTAAACTGAAAAGTCATCGAAATATATGTCATTAATTAAAAGGAAATCACATAAGAACACTAATGAATGCAAAATTCGTATAACAATCAAAACTCACTTCCTGAAACGAAATAAATAGCTTAATTATTATTAAACAAATCGATTTTACTATGCAATTATGTTAAGTACTGTTAATAAACATTGGAAATATTCTTAAAAATAATGACAATAATTTTGCATTTTTATTAATTTGTTTGAATTTTTAAAAATAATAGTATGAATAAATTATTTTGCACACAGGAAATTAATATGTCATCAAAATTTTAATGAAATTATTAATATGAGACACAGAAGAAAAAAATATCAGGTTTTATGATACTTTGTTTTTTAGATCATAGGCTATTTATTAATTTCTATTACAGAGTAAATAAAAATGAACAAATTAAAAAATATATATATACTATATATATATTATATAATATATATATATAATATATATATTATATAATATATATATTTATACTTATACTATATATATATAGATATATATATATTATATATATATATATATTAATTATCAAATATATAATATATATATATATATATATATTCGTAATAAGTATATTAAAAATTTGAGTTGAATGCAATACATTTTGATCCAAATACACCCGAAATACCAAAATTTTCTAATAAAAAATTATTATTTTTTTTCTCATATAATCTATCCTACTTATTATTATTATATGGTTCAATATAAGTGACATTTTATTTTAATATACTTATTTCTTGGATCTTTAACATTAGATTTTAATTTATAGATCTGTTAAAGATCTTTTCTCATGTTTTCAGTCCATGTTAAATATTTGGAAAGGTAAATTTAACACCCTCTTTTCAACTTATGAAACTCGAAAATTTTCTTCTCGCTTTTTGATAGAGATTGAAGTTTCAAAAGATTAAAGTTAGATATTAAAGTTTCAAAAGCGCAAATTAAAATCTTTTACCTTTCTCTTCAATTGAAACTTTTTAACTTTGGAAATTTTTTTTGAATAACTGAATTTTATCTTTCTGTGTCATATAAATTTATTATGGTAGAGAAAGGAAGAATGTCGCCTTTGCAAGGTATTTTAATTGGTCTGAATGCAGACTTTCAATATTTGCAAGTTGGCAACTAAGAAACTAAAGATTGAAACTATGTATTGCATTAAGTTATTGGAGTTTACTATACTTTCTCAAGGGTGTCATTGGAAAAGCTTTTGCTATTTTTGTTCTATCGATTAATAATAATAATAATAATAATAATAATAATAATAATAATAATAATAATAATAAAATAATAATAATAATAATAATAATAATAATAATAATAATAATAATAATAATAATAATAATAATAATAATAATAATAATAATAATAATAATAATAATAATAATAATAATAATAATAATAATTATTATTATTATTATTATTTATTAAAATAAATTCTTGAATTTAAATTTCACGAATAATTTGATTTGATTAATAGTAATAATTTAAACAGCAAACAAGAAAAAACTTTTAAAAATATATATATAAAAAAACAAGCGAGTAAAAATAAGACTTTTTTTTTTTTTTTTTTTTTTGTCATTTCGTAAGAGGTAGAGTTTAAAATTGTTTATTTCTTGTTGAATGTGACAGACTGAGTGGTGCCATCAGTTGGCATTTACTTGTTGCTCTAAGTGATTTGTTTACATACACTTTGCAGATAATTACATCCGGTGGAGTGACATACAAGAGTGAACCTTGGCATCGCGAATGCTTCACTTGCACACATTGCAATACATCTTTGGCGGGCCAGAGATTTACTTCTAAGGAAGACAAACCTTATTGTGCTGATTGCTTTGGTGAACTTTTTGCCAAGAGATGTACAGCTTGCACTAAGCCAATTACCGGTAAGTTTTGTAGTTTTAAGAGGGAAGCACTGCTCACACACATCTCATGAAACGAAAGAGCATTTAAGGGGTTAACTATTTTCCGATTGTATTTTTTTTTTCCACGAGCACAAATCAACTTTATGGATAAATTTCGACAAATAATTAACTTGTTAGTAATTATTTTTAGTTATCTGTATTATTAGCTGCATATTTTTTGTGTTTTGATAATTTATATGTAATTCTCTCTACTTATAACTATTTAATGACAATATACTTTTCCTCCCTTAAAAAATTTGAGTTATGATCAAGATTACTGGAAAGGAAACCAGATTTGTGTTTTTATAATGAAGCCCTAGGAGTTTAATTATTAACTATATGGTTTTTACGTTATATCTTTAGCTTAATAGTTAGATAATAATAGTTAGCTTAATAGATAGTTAATGAATTTCTGCGAAAAAGATTAATGTGACAATATTGTAGCTTACACCCTTTTTGAAGTCGATTCAAATGTTGATCGTTTACAAATACTTTCTTCTTCTCTTCTTTAGGTGTTGGCGGAACCCGCTTTATCTCCTTCGAAGACCGCCACTGGCACAACGACTGCTTTATCTGCGCCGTGTGCAAGGGCTCCCTTGTGGGCAAGGGCTTCATCACCGACGGCTCTGATATTCTCTGCCCCGAATGTGCCAAACAGAAACTCATGTAAAGTGGTAAAAAACCTCGTCGAATCAAATTGGGGGAGGTTTGAATCCTTCTTGTAAAAGGATTGAAATGTCCAAACGTCGCACGAGAAGAGATTTTTCTTCTTTATATAATTAGTTTGAAATTACAAAGTAGACGATTAAAAAGTTTTCTATTTCATTTAAGAAGTATTATTATTATTATCGATTAATTATTTATTTTATCATTATTCTATATGCTATTATTATTATTATTATTATTATTATTATTATTATTATTATTATTATTTATATTATTATTATTATTATTATTATTATCGTATAGTGATGTAAGTATAAAATATTTCTTTTATTTTATAAATAAATTATGAAAATTTAACATTATATATATATATATATATATATCATATATATATATATATATATTATAATACTATATAATATATATTTTATATTATATATATATATATATATATATATATATATATATATTAATTATATCATTCTGAGTCCTTTAGCTTACAATTTAATTTTTAAAATTACTTGGTCATAATTTAATTAAAGAATAATAAATAGGCCATGATAAATAATAATAATAATAATACATAATTAATAATAATAATAATAATATAATAAATTCTCAATTAAAATTATTTAGATATTCAAATTTAAACACAGGGGCCAAAGAACTGTGAGATTAATGGCCTCATATGATATTATATATAATATATATATATTAATATATATATATATATATATTTATATATATATATATATACTATTTGATATATATATACTATATATATATATATTATATATATATATATAATATAATATTAGTAAAAATAACTTGTATAAATTTAATTAAAGAAATTAATAGGCTTTTTATTATTATTATTATTATATTATTATTAATTATTATTATTCATTATTATTTATTATGATTACTTATTATAATTATTATTAAAATATTATTAAAGAACTTTACTCTTACTTTTCCAAAAGAACTGTTTGTGTTAAACTCACTTCAGGTTTGGAATATGTATTTATATGTGGTTCCGATAACGCCCTTTATATATATTATATTATATATATATATATATATATTTTATTATATAATATTATACATACATATATATATATATATATTATTGTTTTGAATTGCCCATGCTGTTAATATTTTTGTTTGCTCTGTAGCTGTAAAAAAAATTCTATTTTTACCTGTTACATAGGGAGTGGCCTTTTATACATATATGCGTACAGTTACAGTCATTTAGAGGGCCTGTAGCTCTACCTTCCATACAGTTATTGAAGAGTTGTTACAATCCACTTAGACGGTCTGTAACAATACCTTCTACATAGTAGGAAGATGCTTTGAAGCAAACTTAGAGGCTGGTAACCCTAACCTTCATGAGATATCGAAAGGGCTTACACTTACAGCCACCGCTTCTTGCAGCGGTTATATGCCTTAATAGTCCGCTTCAGTTGATTGTCCAGTTAGAATTCATCAAGACAGACTTATTTGAGTTTCTTGTTACAACGTTAATTATTATTATTATTATTATTATTATTATTATTATTATTATTATTATTATTATTATTATTATTATTATTATTATTATTATTATTATTATTTTATATATTCAATTATTATTATTATTGTTATGTGATGAAAGCTGTGAAAAATATTGATTTTATTTTAAGTCTAATTAATTTTCATTCTTCTTTTTTCATTTCTTAAACGTACTTTATTTTATTTAAGACTTTATATTTAATTTTTATGTGCATTTTTAAACAATTATTATCTATTATTATTAATTATTTATTGATTATTATTATTTCATTATTATATTATTATCTTGTTTGAATTGAAGAAACACTGGGAACATCTACTCAGTTAAACTCACACACAAACAGACAGAGATACAAAGATCGTGCCCGACCTGCAAAAAATAATAAAAAAATTTTAACAAATGTTAAAAATTTTGCACTTCAGTTGATTATAATAAAATTTGATTTTTGTATAAAAAAATTAAATCGCTATCATACATACCCTATATTAATTATATAATTGTCAATATTATAATAGTATTATATATAATCTAATATATATAATAATATATATATATATATATAATATATATATATATATAATATTATATAGATATCATATATATATATATATATATATTATATATAATATAGATATTAAGTACTGCTTATAAATTTATTTATCTTTAATAAAGTACTTATTTTAATATAATTGTTAATATATATAATATAAATATATAAATATTATATACTAATATACTATATAATATATATATATACTAATATATTATATATATATTATTTATTATATATATATATATATATATATATTATATATAATATATATAATGAGATGATGGTCTGGTGCTATATAAAGTTTCTTTTTACTAATGCCATTGTAAGTGTGAAAGTCTTAAATGTATTATGTTCCTGACCTTTTATTCACCTTCTCTTTAATTAAATATGGATGTATTTATTTAATTTGAGAGGAATCAGATACACAATGGGATCCAATTGACCCCAAACACGTATTTAGAAAACGTAGTGTGAAAATTCGATTATGTTTTAATTGGACAATAATAATATCTGCTTTCTATTTAAGATTAAGCTCTGAAGCTTTTCATAATAAATTTTTTATGTTTATTTTTTGAAATGTTGGACTAAGAATGATAATGTCTAAATTGTAACTTATTTCTTGCTTGTATCTAAATTCATCATATGTACACTGGTGTATTTAAATTCTATTCTCGTCTTACAGGAATATACTTACAATTTATTTGTCTATTTTTTAATTATTTGGGGGGGGGGGGAAAGAGGAATGCATAATTCGTTTAGCAAGATATTTTGTTTTGAGAAATCAGTTATGGCAATGCATATAGCTATGTTTTGTTTTGGTTGTGAAAATCATAAATAGAAGTTGTAATTTTCAATTCCCAAACACAAGGAAAATAAATCAAATATTGTGGAGAGAGAGAGAGAAAAAAAAGTCCATAAATATCCACAAAACAATCCATATATGTTGGAACACAATTCATATTCTTTATTTTCACAGTATTTTATTAAAGTTAATGACATAAATATTGCTTATTGCATTTATTTATTAATTTCTGCTCTAATGAAGAAAAAAAATGATTTTAAGAAGTTTTAATTTTTTTTTTTTACTAGAATTAAGAATAAATAAAGGGAAGTCAAAGACTTACTGTATGCCAAGGACGCTAAAGAAGGAGTTTAACATTCACAAAAATTAATATATATATATATATTATATATATATATATAATATATATATTATAATATAAAATATATATATACTATATCATATATATATATATATATTATATATATATATATATATATATAATATATTATATAATATATTATAAAATATATATATATATATATATATATATATATTTAATATATTATAATATAATAATATAATATTATATAATATATATATATATATACTTAAAAAAGATATATAAATCACATATATATATATATCATATATATTATATTATATATATAATTCTTCTTCACCATGGAATATCACCTGATTTCCTTGTATGTTGTCTAGCATTTATAAGCATAGGCTTCATAGAAGGTTTGAGTCCCTTTCAAATTCAACAAACACAAATTTACTCATAATCGTATGCTTTTTCAATTTATAATGAAAAAAAAAAACAATTACTATAACCTTTTTAAATGGTCTTCTGTGAAGGACTTTCTTAAAGTTTGGTACTAAAATATTATTTTTTTGCTGATGACAATGGATAACATTTATTTATTTTTTAAATAATTAATGAGGAACAAAATAGGGAAATATTATTATTTTTCAAATATTTAAATACCATTCATGAAATGCGCTATTTTGAAATTTTATGAAGCTTAAGAACTTTTTGTGTATATATGGATGACTTATAGACTATTATTATTATTATTATTATTATTATTATTATTATTATTATTATTATTATTATTATTATTATTATTATTATTATTATTATTATAATTTAAAAAACGAATATCAAAGTATATGTAGAGAAATAATGGAATATAAATGAGATTATTACGTATGCTACTCTTAAACGATATATATATATATATATATATATATATATATATATATATATATATATATATATATATATATATATATATATATATATATATATATATTATATTATATATATATATATATATCTTATTATTATATATATATTATATATATATATATATATATTCCGAAAAAGTCACAAAATTGAGGTTGCTATAGCCCGGTAAGAAATTAGGATATCTAAGGCGATAATTATAGTATCAATGTTAACTTTCACACTTTAAGCTTAGAAACTTTTTGTCAGTCGCATATTAAGTAACTATGGAGTGAGGCGATAAACAAAATCTTGTTGCAGTTATATCGTCACATAAACAAGACATAAAAAACAGTACCATTTTTGTATCGTGCCATAAACTTATAGGAAGGAGGACACTGGTGATTTGAAAGATCGCCATAGATCTGATAGACCACATTCTGTTCGGATACCGCTGGCTGACAAAGCTGCAAAGGTACGAATAGGGCGAAATCCTATTAGTAAACAAAACATCATGCAAGCTAAAAAAAATGCAGATATCTAAAAATTCAATTTCGCGTATCGTTTAAGTCTTTAAGATTACTCAAGATTAAGGGGTTAAAAAGACGCACCGAACATTACTTACAAATTCTCTAAAGAAAGGAAGGAGGGAAAAGACTAAAGCCTCTTTGCTGATTAAGCTCATCATGATCAGCACAGAAAAATTCTCTTTACAAACGAAAATATCCTTAATCTTTACCGTGGAAGAATGTTTTAACAAACAAAACGATAGGATGTTTGCTACGTCATTTAAGGAAACAACATAACTCTTACCACGTGTACAAAGAGGTCATCATTCGTCTTTTGTGTTGGTTTGGAGGGGACTAAGTTATGATAGGCTACAAACATTCATCTTTGTGAAAAATGTTAAAACCTCGGCAGCCATGTACTATCAAACCGTGCTGGAAGGTGTGGTAAAACCACTAGGTCAGACCCAACCATGGACATTTGTGTGGTAAAACCACTAGGTCAGACCCAACCATGGACATTTGTGTGGTAAAACCACTAGGTCAGACACAACCATGGACATTTGTGGTAAAACCACTAGGTCAAACCCAACCCTGGACTTTTGTGTGCTAAAACCACTAGGTCAGACCCAAATATGGACCTTTGTGTGGTAAAACAATAGATCAGACCCAACCATGGACCTTTATGTGGTAAAACCACTAGGTCAGATCCAACCATGGACCTTTTTGTGGTAAAACCACTAGGTCAGACCCAACCATGAATCTTTGTGTGGTAAAACCACTAGGTCAGACCAACCATGGACCTTTTAACAGGATTCAACACCGGCACAAAGCAAAGTCTATTCAAGCTTGGCTTATTTTCTGATGGTTGACGATTGGCCATCTGGCAGCCACGACCTTAATCCTTTGGATTACAAATTATGTTCAGTTTTAGAGCGTATGTTCTGCTCAAGACGACACCCAAACATTGGTTCTTTAAAACTAGAGAGCGAGCTCTAACATATGCAGCGAAAATCTTTCCGGTGGAGGTCGAGAGTGTTGCAATAGACGACTGGCCCAAGAGGCTTCAGGCTTGTGTTCAAGAAAAGTATGAATGTTTGAATGAATGTTTTTCTGTCTTCTGTAGGAGTATTAATAGTAGCAATATAGCGAGTGGATACAGTAAATTGAATTAGCTTATTTTTATTACCATTAATGGCAAAGCGTATTCTGGTGATTATTTCCTTATATATATAATTTAAATATATATATATTATATATTATAATATTATTATATATAATATATATATATATATATATATATATAATTAATATATATATATAGTATAAATATAATAATATATTTATATATATATATAATATAATATATATATATATATATATTTAGATATTTTCACTTTCTACCATGCGCCTCGTGTCAGACACTCCCTGTCGTTGAAATGCTTCTCCACTGGGACCCTCTCTTCGACAGTCGATGTTCCTCCACATTGATCCGTCCAGCCCCTCTTCGCCACCGCCACCCCATCCTTCCTTTCATCTTTTCCTTGGTCGTCCCGCCGGTCTTCTGCCTGCAGGCTGCCATCATAAAATCTAGCCGGGTATCTCTCTTCATCCACCCTCTTCTAATGTGTTCATACCATTTCAGTTGTTGTCTCTCAATCAGATCCTCCACTGTGAAACTTTTTGACGTCCCACAAATTCAGTATTTCTTTTTCTTTCTCTTCTGGTCACCCCCACTATCAACTCAACACCCTCATTTCCGCACCCACATCTTACTCCTGTGTCTAAGTTGCTTAAGTTCACGACTCGGACCCAAACAAAAGTACTGGTCTCAGAATCGCGGTAACAATCAGCGTTTTAACCTGTCTCGTCACATATCTATTTCTCAGCAGGGGATATGACTGACCAACTCCTCTAGAATAGCTAGCATTCTTTCCTCTATTCTCACCCTCCATCATTCGACTGCTGTTTACCGTAACTCCCAGATACTTAAGTTCCTCGCATCTTTTATCCTTTCCCCACCGATCTCTATGTTTAAGTTCCTTCCTCCTTAGCTATCTCATCACTTCAGTCTTTCTCATATTCATCCTCAATCCTTCCGTCGCGCACTCCTCCATTCTAATCAGTGCTCATTTGTAACGTCTCCCTGTTCTCTTGCAATAGAGCAATGCTCGTCCGATACGCCATTTACAACAATCTCCTCTCCTCCACCCCAAATCTCTCGCATACACTTGTCCATATACATGATGAACAACAATGGGAACAACACTCCTCCCTGTCTAACACCTGTCTTCACTCCAAACCACTGTCCTATCCCATACGCTGTCCAAACGGCACTTTCACTTACTTGTGTAAAGTCCCTTTATCACTCTGATCAACTTGGGTTCTATCTAATATAGCGATCTTCCAGTGTCTCCCAAAGTTTTACCCTTGGTACACTGTCAAATGCCTTTACTAAATCCATAAAAGCCGCATACATTTCCTTATCCCACTCCCAGCTCTTCTCTATCATCATCTTCAGAGAAAATATCAGATTCGCTGTTCCTCGTCCGGGTCTGAATCCATACTGCGCTTCATTTAGCTTGTCCTCGACTCCGGCCCTGAGCCTTTCCCAATATCTTTCACTGATAACTTCATGGCATGCGGCAGCAACGAAATGTCCCTATAGATGGAACAGTCGCCCCTAATCTCTCTTCTTTGAAAACCGCGGCATTTCTATTTGCCCTTCCCAACTCCGCAGGACTCTCTCCACTCTCCAAATCATTAAACATCTTTCAACATCATCGCTATGACCTCCTCGCATCGCATTGTCTCCACTGGCAGTCCATCACATCCTGGGCTCTTCCCATTTTTCCAATATTCCATTGCCATCTCCAAACTCTTCCATGTTATCGTCGCAACCCTTCATCCACGTTTATTCGGAGCTGTTCCTCTCTGCGTTCCGGAAGGTTCTCTTCTCCTTCCTCCTGATTATAAAACTCTGAAAAGTACTCTCCCCACCTATCACTGATCTCGTCAGGGTCCACTCTCAACCTACCCTTCTTATTCTTTACTGAGTGTCCAACAGTCGACTCCTGTCCTCGTAGATTTTTTGCCATATTGTATATTAATTTCTTGGTTCATCCCATATCCTGTCTTCACCGATCCTCTCACAGGTTTGCTCCATCGTTCTTCTTTTTATGGTCTCAGTATCGTTTCTACTTACAACATATTTCTCTATTGTCTCAGGGGATCTTCTTTTCATCCATGTTCTAAACTTTTTATTTTTCTTCTTTACTGCACGTGCAACTTCCTCTGTCCACCACGCAGTCTTTCTCTTTCTGGAACCCGTTCTTTTTACCCCCGCGTAAGCTGCAATGTTATCATTTTTTCTTTAAAATACTCCAACTCTCCTGAACCACAAACATGTCTCCTCCTTCCTCTGGTACAATATCACGGACTCTTTCTACAAAAAACCTTTTCACTTCATCCCCCTTTAATCTCTCCACTGCTATCCGCTCTCTCTTTACGGTCTTCACCGGGGCGAAGTTTCTTCAAGTTTAAGTATCCCTACCACCAAACGATGGTCCGAATCCAGCGACACTGATGGTATACTTTTCACGTCTCTTACCACCTGCCTGTTGTTAATTAGTATAAGGTCAATCTTTGATCTTATCCGTGTAATCCCACAATTACTGTCTTCCACCGAATACCCAAGTTCCTTTATGCGAGTCCCTATGCGCAAAGTATGTATTCATCACTGCCAACCTATTGCTCACCGCAAAATCCATCAACCTCCTACCCTCCACGTTTTTTCTACTATTCCAAACGCCCCCACTGTTATCTCGGTACCTATTCTCTCCCTTCCTATGTGCACTTCAGGTCCCCCATGACAATTTCCCTTCAGTATTTAATCCGTCGGACACATTTTGCAATTGTTCATAAAAAACATTCTTTTCTTTCTGCGGTCTTCCTTGGTGTGGTGCATAGACCTGTATTATGCCCTCAGGTTTCCTTTTCAGCCTCAGCGCTATTGCAATTATTCTTTCATTTTTAAAGACAGTGTCCTCCACTCTGTCTGCAAAATCCGGGGTCAGGAACAACGCCACCCCGTACTTTCTCTCCTCATCTCTCCCCTTGTATATCAGTTGGTAATCATCATGTATTCTCCTCCTCCCCTCACCCTTCATCCTCGTTTCGCAGACACCAAGCACATCCAGTGTCCTCTCTTCCATCATACCCACAACCTCCTCCTCCTCCTTTCCCTCCATTGTACTAGCATTAATCGTTCCTATAAGGAACTTATCTCTGTGTAGTCGAGTTTGTAGTCCATTTTCATGCCTTGTCAACAACCGAAAAGATCCGTCCTGGTTCCGAGCATCACAAAGCGCGTCTGTGAGCCACAGCAGCCACCGCCAGGTGCGCATAGCCTTCACGACTTCTTTTTTCTGGACTGGATATTTTAGTCTCCTCCCGACATGTATAGCCCCCAAGGGTTTCAGCAATGAGCTCTCTCCATAGTCTCCAGTCACCTGTCCGGTCGAATTAAGCCCACGGCACCACTCCAGGTAACCAGCCCATTATCATGGTAGATGGAAGTAACCTCATCATATATAGTATATATATATATATATATATATATATATATTATATATTATATATAGTATATATATATATATACTATATAAATATATATTATATATATACTATATATATATTATAATAACAGGGTGATTCAAATTATGGTAAAAAGTTTTGGTAACTAATAAGAATTGCAATGAAAAAGATTAAAAGTGCTTTTAAGGGTATGACGTAATGTGCCTAGTTTTCCCTCTGGCTCTCGTGTATGTATTTTACTAAATATCTTGTATCTACAAAACCAAGTAAGTTACAAATTCTTAAATTAAAAAATGGCGGACGTTAAAGTATTTGAGGAACGAATAACTCGTTCGCATAGTAAATAAAACATATTATTATTGTATGAATAGGTTTAATTTTGTACAACATAAAAATACTGTTTTAAAGCACCTACAAATGATATCAAAAAGACTAAAGGTATGATGTTGAAATGACCTCCGTTGTTCCCAGTGCACGCGTCCAAGCGTCTCTTCTTATCGATTGTCGGACCCGTTCAAATAGTCCAGGAGTCTGTTTGATCGTTTCAATTCCTCTCATAATCCTTAATCGTAGGTCTTTCAACGGTGTCGATTGGAAAAGAGTTATACTAAGTCTTTAAATGTCCCCAAAGGTAATAAGCCAAAGGATTTAGTTCTGGTGACCTTGCTGGCCAAGGAGCCGGGCCACCTCAGCCTATCCATTGATTGGAAAAGGTCTCATTCAGGTGTTCCAGAACTGCTGCACCACTAAAGTGTGCAGGAGCCCCATCATGCATAAAAAAGATTTTTTTGACGCAACTGAAGAGGTACATCACAAACAAGGTACGGAGATCATGTTTCAAAAGGTTTAAGTAGATTATTTCATTAAGCCTGGGAGGAAGCCCGGAACATAAGTACTTGATCATGTAAAATTTCTGCCCAAATGTTTACTGAAAAAAACTGATGTGTGAACGATTCTGTTTAATGGCATGAGGATCTCATCTGCCCGAAATGTGCTTCGTTATTGAACGTATAACGATAAGCTGTTCTTGTAAAGTGGCCTCTCCAGGTAAATAAAAACCTTCTTAAAAAGTTTGGGTCTATATATTTGTTTCAAAAAATATTTTAACAACACGAAGAGCATAGTCACGTGGCAATAGAGAATGCACCTGATGGACGTGGTAGCGGGTGTAACTGTTGCTCGTGTAGTATAACCTCCAAATACTAGATTGTTCGAATTAAACTGTAGTGACAATTCTCTCGGGCTCTTTTCAGGATGCTCAGAATTTTCATTAAGAACTAATTCTTCTAAATCAACAGTCCTAGTAGATCGGGGTCTGCCTGCCTTAGTGTGCTCTTTGGGCTGCAAATACCCTGTTTCAGACAGGCGCTGATGTATGGTGGCAAAAACACTTGCGCTTGGACAAATTTCGGTTGGGATTATTTCTCTGGGACAAAGTCTTGCTGCAGAACTATTGCAGGTGCCATCCCATACTATTAGATGCATGTCAGCTAGTTCAGAGTATGAATACACGTGGTAATTACGATCCATATTCAATAACGAAAGAAACACGTAAGAGGCATACACAGTCAATGAGTAACATTGTAATGCGTAACACAAACAGACAGGGCATTTATTGTATACAGTAGATGGTTGTTTTGGTCAACAATGTGCTGAAATGTTTAATGAAAGTAGTAGCTGTTTTTAGAAGAGTTGTTATTATTTAAATGAGATGTTTCCAATTACTAATATTTATATTCTCCCTTATTAATAGTCATAATTTATTAAATGTTATACCATTTGATTCTGCGTACAACAATAGGTGTTTTTTTGGTTCCTTAACCTTTTAACCTAAGTCATCCGTTTTCATGGAATGTCGCCTCAAATACTTATAAGGCGCCATTTTTAAATTTTTTATTAGTAAAGATTTGAATACTTCTTTTGTCATCATTTAGCAACCTACACACAACCAGTAACATCCCAAATATGGGTTTTAACCAACTTGGTTGCAGTGAATCAAAATACCTTTAGTAAAAACACATACAGACAGCCCGACGGAAAACTAAGCACATTACGTCAAACCTTTATAGGAACTTTTACCTATTATTTTTGCTAACTATCAGTTATCAAAATTTTTACCATAATTTGAATCACCCTGTATTATATATATATATATATATATATACTATATATTTATATAATATATATTAATAATATATATATTAATGTAATATATATATAATATATATATATATATATATATATATTATATAATATATATATATATATTATGTAATATATATATATATATACTATTAATATATATATATATATATATATATATATATATATTATATATTAATAGATATATTATATATAATAGAATATATATATATATAGATATATTTATATATCTCTCTCTTT
>JABUQX010091688.1:17500-20698 GCA_015478945.1 Trachelipus rathkii | reverse complement strand
TAAAAGCTTGTTAAGCTTGAAGCATTCGTTTCTAAGTGATCATATTCATATGTTACATTAAAATAGGTAAAATAATAAACTTATTTCAAAAATACATAACAGATGTTTTAAAGCAGTAGACACCTGGAACAATTTAAATAAACAAAAATACTTAACAGACTAGCCTTGAGTTTACTGTAAAGTCGGTCTTCTTCTTCTTCTTCTTCTTCTTCTTCTTCTTCTTCTTCTTCTTCTTCTTCTTCTTCTTCTTCTTCTTCTTCTTCTTCTTCTTCTTCTTCTTCTTCTTCTTCTTCTTCTTTTTCTTCTTTTTTCTTTTTTCTTTTTTTTTTTCTCTTTCCTTTCTTTTTTTCTTTCTTCTTTCTTTCTTTCTTTCTTTCTTTCTTTCTTCTTTCTTTTCTTCCTATCTTTATTTCTTCTTTCTTTCTTCTTCTTTTTTCTTCTTCTTTTTTTCTTCCTCTTTTTTCTTCTTTTTCTTTCTTTCTTCTTCTTCTTTTTCTTCTTTTCTTCTTTTTCTTCTTTCTTCTTTTTCTTTTTTTTTCTTCCTTTTCTTTTTCTTTCTTCTTCTTCTTCTTCTTCTTCTTCTTCTTCTTCTTCTTCTTCTTTCTTTCTTTCTTTCTTTTTTCCTTTCTTTTTTCTTTTCTTTTTTCCTATTTTTCTTCTTTTTTTTCTTTTTTTTTTTTCTTTTCCTTTTTTTCTTTTTTTTTTTTTTTCTTTTTTTTTTCTTTTTCTTTTTCTTTTTCTTTTTCTTTTTTTTTAAATTTTCTTTTTTTCTTCTTCTTTTTCTTTTTCTTTTTCTTTCTTCTTCTTTCTTCTTCTTCTTCTTCTTCTTCTTCTTCTTCTTCTTCTTCTTCTTCTTCTTCTTCTTCTCTTCTTTCTTTTTTTCTTCTTTCTTCTTCTTTTTCTTCTTTTTTCTTCTTCTTCTTTCTTTCTTCTTTCTTCTCTCTTCTTCTTTCTTCTTCTTTTTCTTTCTTCTTCTTCTTTCTTCTTCTTCTTCTTCTTCTTCTTCTTCTTCTTCTTCTTCTTCTTCTTCACTTACTCACTTCGGACATTAAAGCCTTCTTAGCCAATCTATTACTATTAGTTATTCTAAGCACTTTTCCATACCATTTCACTGCTCTTGGATTTACTCTTTCCATCAGACATTTCTTCTAATGCCACATATCCCTTATCCTTACATTTCTAATTCTATTTCTTCTCTTTACTCAACAAATATCTCGTAAACCTTTCATTTCCAAACCCTCAACTCATTTATCATTTTATAGAGTTTAATACCCACGTTTCACATCAATACAGCACGTTTGGATCAAATATACATTCAAACAATTTCACTTTTTTTTCAACTTCCTGGATAATTTTCCTTCTATTCATAATTTACACTTTCCCCCTCAGCAAATCCATGGTCAATCTCTTCCTTCATGCCTCTGAAAGCCTCAATATCTATTCATAAGTACCTAGAGATTATAGTCTTTGATAGGCTTTCTCCATTCAACTTTATGATATTCAACCCAGATTAAAAATAGTCTCCTTTTAGTAGGATTAATTTCTAATCATTTTCTTTGGCACACTAGTCCAAATTCAAGCACCAAATCAAGCAGTTTTTCTTTTGAATCAGCAACCAACACAGTATCCTCGGCAAAAAAGTAAAACACTTATCTCAAAATTACCCTTACGCAGATTCATCTCAGGTCCTTTCCCCCCAGTTCTATCCATATCCCTAACTACATTATCTATGAAGATATTAAACAGCCATGGAGACATAAAACAACCTTGTCTCAGACCCAGTCCTACTTTAAACCCCTCACCTTCCCCCCTGTAAATCCTAACACATATTCTACTTTTCCTGTAATGTGCTTTAATCTCCTTTAATAATTAACCATACCTATAGTTTAATGCACTCCAAAACTTCCCTCTTTACACTCTATCATATACCTTTTTCAAATCAAGAAAACATGCAAAAGCGTCTTTTTTCTTTTTTGAGAACTTCTCTGCCAGCTTTTCAAGGTAAACAACTGATCTACACATCCTCCACCATTCATAAAACCACATTACTTCTCCTCAATCTGTTTATCTGTAATACATTTAACTTCGTCCATATACTTTACCTACAGCACTCAATAAACACATCCCTCTGTAATTTTAACACTCCTTTTTATCCCCCTTACTCTTATAAATTGTCACAACACAGGAATCTTGCCAATCTTGTGGTACCTCGCACTTTTCCCAGCAAGCTATTATATATACCTCCTTATCCACTCCACGAAATAACAAACTCTTTTTTTTAATATTTCTACTGATTTTCCTAGTTTCTGTTTTCATCAATGCATTTACGATTTATTTTTAGAAATATATCCCAATTTTCACATCAAATTTCTTCCTCCCTATCATTCTCAACTATCCTACTATACTCTGCATCTTCATCCTCATCTACTCTTCCAGAATTTAGTAATTCCTAAGAAGTTATCTCCATTTTTCTTCAACTTCTGTATCATCCTAAACCATGAGTCCTTGTATTATTTATAACATTTTCACTCTTATTTCAAACCTTTTTATCTCCTTCCAAAATAGTTTACTTCTTTCCCAGATATTTTCAATTTTTTTTTCCCACTCCACTTTCTTCCGAACTTCTTTGGAGGTTTACTCTTTCCTTTTAACTTTCTTTACCACAATCTTGTATTCATCTCATGTTTCCTGGCTAATAGAGGCCACATGTCATGTAAAAACTTTCTTTCTTTTAATCTACCATTCACTACTTTTCTCTTGTTTTTCCCACCAACTAGTTGTTGATAAAACAGACAAATTTGCCTTGTAATCAACATTGTTTCCTTAAAATGATTCCAATCTTCCCAATTCTTTAATCTTTTTTCTTTTTATTATTCCTTTTTCTAATAACTTTTCGCATTCTATTGAATGTTCTTTATTTTCTAATTTATTTAATCTTGTACTTCTAAGATCCCCCGAAATTTCAGTTTTTTATTCCACTCTCCTTTCACCTTCAACTTTGCTTTTACCAAATAATGATCGGATATACCCCAGCTGCTCCTATCAAGACGTTCACATCCAAGAACTTTTCTTTCTCCATATGTTTTACACATATCACAGAGCGATCACCGGTAACTACATCAGCTCCATGCGTATTTAGAATACTATTTTGTTACCCATTTGGATCCAATTATTTAAACTGAATTTGGTAATTAAATC
>JABUQX010091688.1:0-15000 GCA_015478945.1 Trachelipus rathkii | reverse complement strand
ACTCACCCCTGGCTTTTTACGATAAAATCTATATAATATAAACTTTCGATAAATAACTTGAAGCAAAAAATAGTAATAGTTCAAATTCAATGAGGCTAAGTCTGAATCACAAGATTGAAGCAACGACGAATATTCACAAAATATCCAAAAGCACACAGTCGAAATGAAATCTTTGATATTTTCTGAAGAATTAATTCATAAACTTGGATGGTGAAAGTGACACACTGACAAAAACTGTAGCAAAAATCGGAACAAATAGAGAACGTGTTTTTAGTAATGGCGCTTGATCGAAAGAGAACGGAAGTTGAAAGGATCACGTGACTTTTCGCTCGAGACAAAAAAATTGGTTCCAAATAGAAAAAGAAAAAGTACAAAATAAAAATAAAAATAAAAATAGGAATTAGTTAAGACTAATGACTACAATTACCCCCCCGGCAGACACGGAGTGTTAGGGAAGCAACAGGGCGGTAAGGACGGCGGCTGGAACGACCGAGATAGGAGGTGGAAGCGCACAGGAGGAGAGTATAAGGAGAGAGGAGTAAGGAGGAGGGTTAGTTGGGCATGCAATGGAGGATCGAAGTTGTGCGGAAGGGAAAGTGGTAGAGGCGGCGGGGAAGGATTACGAACCAGAGAAGTGGACAGAGGGACGGAAGGAGGAGGGGGAGGGTCAATAGAATGTGTACGAGTAGAGGAAGATGAAGCCAGATGGGTGGTAGAAGGTTGTTGTAAACGAGGAGAAAGAGGAAGGATGATTGGAGGAGGTGGAACAATGTCAACTGACAACTCAGGAGCAAAGTCCAAGAAGGCGGGCTTAATCCGGTCAATAGAAACATTTTTCACTTTAGAACCCCTTTGAAGCGAAAAATATTTACGATAACGCTGAAGCAACTGGAAAAGAACCGTCATAGCGGGCCTGAAGAGACCGCGATGGGAGTCGTGGTGGACAAGAACGTGTGTACAGGTATCGAGTTCGGACGGAATGTAGATTGTGCGACGAGTTTGGCGAGGAAGAGAGGGCTTCCATGAGTCGGCACATTGACGAAGACGGGAAGGTAAGAATGACGATCAGTAGTAGGAGCAGGGGAAGGAAGGATGAACTCGCCTGGAATTCGGATGGAAGTACCGTAAACAAGCTCAGCGGATGAGCACTGAAGGTCTTCCTTGAATGTGGTCCGAATGCCAAGAAGGACAAGTGGGAGGGTTTCGGACCAATTATCAACATTGCCATGAGCCATCAGGGAAGATTTTAACTGCCGGTGAAACCTTTCAATCATTCCCTGGGACTGCGGGTGATAGCTACAAGAACGAAGGCGTTTTGATCCTAAAAGAACCATAAGGTCCTTCCACAGGTAGGACTCAAATTGGTGCCCCTGATCTGTCGAGACCGTAGAGGGAGTACCGAATCTTGAAACCCAGTGGAAGAGAAAAGCCTGAGCAATGGATTCTCCTGAAGTATCTTGAAGAGGGATAGCTTTGACCCAGCGAGTAAAGCGGTCGATACAAGTGAGAAGGTGTGTGTAACCGTTTGAAGGAGGTAGGGGACCAACCAAGTCAATGTGGACCTGGTCGAAGCGTTGTCCCGGAGAAAGAAACTGCTCGACAGGAGCGCTAGTATGCTTATGGACTTTTGCACGTTGGCAGCTAAGGCAACTTTTAGTCCAAAGCTTAACGTCCTGGAGAAGGGACGGCCAGACAAAATGTTTACCGACTTTGACCTGTGTACCTCTTGTATTGTGTGAAATACAAGACGACGCATGGAAGAAGGTACGACAGGGCGGGGTAGACGTGAGGACATGTCGCAGAGAAGCGGAAATGGAAATCCGAAAACTTCCACACTCTGAATATCAAAAGTAGAGTTAGCAGGGAAGGTATAGTCTTCCAGCTGCTGAAGACGGGACATCTCCTCGTAATTGATGGAAGGAAGAGGAGAAATGGCACAAATGCGGGAAAGAGCATCTGCGGGAATATTCTCAGCACCCTTAACGTGACGAATGTCGGTGGTGAACTGAGCAATAAACTCGAGATGACGCGCCTCACGGGGAGACTGTTTAACAGTAGAAGCTGTAATGGCGTACGTGATGGGCAGCATTCCGGAGGCCGAAAGGAGTTCGGAGAAACTCAAACAAGCCGAAGGGAGTTATTACGGCCGTTTTGTGAATATCGGCAGCATTTACTGGGATTTGGTAAAAAGCTTTTACCAAATCAATTTTCGAGAAGATGGTACATCCCGAAAGATTTGCGGTAAAATCTTGCAGGTGCGGAATTGGATAACGGTCGGGGCGTGTAATTGCATTAAGACACCTGTAATCCCCGGTAGGGCGGTAATCACCGTTAGGTTTAAGGACGAGGTGAAGAGGAGAGGCATACTCAGAATTTGAAGGTCGAATTATACCTTGCTGAAGAAGGGTATCAAACTCAAGCTTGGCTTTTAAGGTTTAAAAATTTATACAAAATTAACTTTCGATCACAATCTTTTGAAGCAGAAAATAGTAATAGTTCAAATTCACTGAGGCTAAGTCTGAATCACAAGTTTGAAGCAACGGTGGATATTCACAAAATAACCAAAATCATCACTTGTTAAGGAAGCACACAGTCGAAATGAAATCCTTGATATTTTCTGAAGAATTAATTCATAAACTTGGATGGTGAAAGTGACACACTGACAAAAACTGTAGCAAAAATCGGAACAAATAGAGAACGTGTTTTTAGTAATGGCGCTTGATCGAAAGAGAACGGAAGTTGAAAGGATCACGTGACTTTTCGCTCGAGACAAAAAATTGGTTCCAAATAGAAAAAGAAAAAGTACAAAATAAAAATAAAAATAAAATAAAAATAAAAATAGGAATTAGTTAAGACTAATGACTACAATATATATATATATATATATATATATATATTTATATAGAGAGAAGCATATATATATATATATATATATATATATAGTATAGAGGTATATATATATATGTTATATATATATATTGTTAGATATATATATATTATTGTTGTTATATATATATATATATATAGCATATATATACATATATATATTATATATATATATATATATATATATATATATATATATATATATATATATATTATAAATATATATAAATATATATATATATATATATATATATATATATATATATATATATATATATATATATATATATATATATATATATATATATATATATATATATATATATATATATATATATATATATATATATCTTATATATATATATATATATATATAGGTATAGTATATATATATATATATATATATATATATATATATATATATATATATATATATAAGGTTATTATATATATATATATATTAAAAAATTCGCCTACCCTGAGAGACAAGTCACGGCACGTGCCTGATATATATATATATATATATATGGTTAATATATATATATATATATATATATATATATATATATATATATATATATATATATATATATATATATATATATATATATGTATATATATATATATATATATATAATATATATATATATATATATATATATATATATATAGTTGTTTATATGCTATATTATATATATATATATATATATATATATATATATATATATATATATATATATATATATATATATATATATTTATATATATATATATATATATATATATATATATATATATATATATATATATATATATATATATATATATATATATATATATAAAGCATGATGAGCTGGTGTGCTAGTAGTTATCTCTTCCTCTTCTTCTCATTGCTCCTCCGCTTCATGGGTAGTTGTTGTAGTTGAAACTAACTCTCCTCTCTCTCTCTCTCTCTCTCTCTCTCTCTCTCTCTCTCTCTCTCTTCTCCTCCCTCCTCCTCCCCAGCAAAACGGCAACAACTGATCTGTTTAAACTGTAGATAATTGCAATTTTCCCAAACACTTCTCAAAAAACATGTATGTGCACGTGAATGCATACAGTTAAACTTAAATTCCAAATCACAAGATTTTGTCTCTTTTTGTCATAAAACTTCTTGCACACCTGCGATTTTAAGTATTCTTAATTTTATGTTTCCAATTATGGGAGCATTTATAGTTGATATTTAACGCACGCAAATTGTTAAGCTACAGATAACGTCAATAATCAACTTATTTTTAAATAATTAAAGTAAATAAATATGGTGAAAATGCTATAAAACATCATATTACACACATTATTTTTCATTATTTAGTATATATTAGAATGGTAAATACAAATAAAGAGCTTAAAATCAACTTGTTTTTCTTCTGGCCTCAGAAAATATAATTTAAAAACTAAATGTTTCGTTGGATTGACTTTTCTATATAATAAGTATTTTTTTTTTTAAAAACAAAGCATAATGCATTGTATTTTACAGTTTTTTTATAAAAGAGGGATTATAGCTTTGACACAAATATTATATAATCCTATGCTGTAACTAAATGTGTATTTCTCAATTTATAATTAAAAACTTTATTTTTATTTTAAGTCTGATAATAAATTATCGTCTGCTACGGGCTGGGTTTGAATTTGAATATAAACGTTTTCTTTTTTAAAATAACTTTTTATAATTATTGCATTTACACTTCGCCCCCTAGAAGTGGAGCGTATTTTTACTAATTTATATATTTTTTTTTAAAAAAAAAAAGTCACTGAATTAATCACTAAATATTATTTAATATAATCACTTCGAACGACTATTTATAATTAAATTAAAATGAAAATTAATTATTGTTCCTGTTGTTCAGTAGATGAGTTGGTCCTTCATAGAAGGCGAATCATCATCCGAATGAGGAAACCATCTGTGAAGTCGATTTACCAGCGGTAGAGGAACCAATCTGCGAAGCATTTACAAGCCGGGTGTTGAAACGTGTTCGTCCGAAAAAGATATGAAACTGATGTTGATCTCTCGTGTGCGATTTTGAAAAAAATACGGAATCACCAAGAAAATACAGCGTGAATGAGATAATACAGTAAACAGTGGTATAAGATCCTTCCATTGAAATAGACATATCATATTTTAAAATTTATTCCTCTCCATTCTTCTAAGAAACCAATATATATAGTAGCAGTGGTATGTGTTCTGCCATTGTATTGTACGCACTACTAAATTATACTGATGGTGATTTCCCACTTCTTTTGGCGTTATCCATCCATGTACAATAGCCAGTGGTATGAGCGTGCCAAATGTTTGAGACCTAAATACCATACACTGATGAATCGTTCTTCTTGTTAACCAGAGAGCTGAAAAGAAAAAATGGAAGACATCCTGAAGAATGGTAGAGAGAGCCCTTCCATAGAGAGATGAGAGTAGTTAATATCCTAGTGTACGACGGAATCAGTCACGTTAAACTAAGGTTGATAGACCTGGTATTGAACTGAGTGACAAATGTTCCTGTCTCTATTAGATTTGCTTTTGCTTAAGTTTCTTCTTGTTAACATCCTGAAATTACGACGAAACAGCCATGTTAACTGAGCTGTGAGGAACCTGGAAATAACGGTATGGACTTGTTCCCGTCTTCATCAGACTGCTTGTTGCTTGAAGATTTTCTTTGATGTGACATTTTTAGAAATTGTTGATGAGCGATGACGAAATCATTCACTTTTAATAGGCTGTAGGTCTGGGTATTGACAGGGTGAATATCGTCATGTCATCACAATGTTGGATTTTTTTCTGTCTTAGATTAGGTCTGCACTGGAAATTATACTGTTTGCTGTCTGCTTTCTTTCCCAGGGAGACCAGTTTTGCGAACAAGGTAGTTCGCTCTGCATCTCTTCTTGAATCATCCTCTCACCCGTGATCCATGATTAAGCGATATTAAAGATCATATTTGAATACATTTGTATAAACTGAAGTTTAAAATAGCTACATTAAAAATAAAATATTCACTACCGCAAGGTTTCTTTTATATACGATGCGAACATTTTGTAACTAAAGAAGTTTTACACCAACGATGTTCACTCACCAAAGGTTATATCACAACTGTTCCCTCCCCTAGAGTCATAATGAATGACTCATTACAGAGAAGCAGATTGCTTTATTACAGCCCATCAAAGGTTGATAACGAATAACAATCTGATAAGAATAAATGTACAAAGTCAGTGATATTTCAGTTGTATCACTGTGTGTCATGCTTAAAGACGGTCTTCATCGGATATGATAAGAGTCAGTTATATTCTCTTTCTTCATCATATATATATATATATATATATATATATATATATATAATATATATATTATATATATTATATATATATATATATATATATATATATATATTAATATAATATATATATATAAATATATATATATATATATATATATATATATAATAAAAATTAGACTTGTCCTAATTTTTGAAGTTATGGTATTTTATATACCATGACCCCGTAGATTTGTTCCAAATCATCTTGAAGTTATTCCATTCAGAGTTTGATTGTCGATCGGTTAGCAAAACTCGTGCGCCATGGGCGTTAAAAATGTTAGCCATGTTGTGTGCTAATAGGCTTTTTCAAGAATTAACGAAGTGCACCACTGCCAGTGATCAGGAAGTGTATTAAGATAATTCCGTTATATAATATTATAGTTTTTAAAATATTTTTCAGATATTAATAAAATTGAATGTCACTGAAGAACTGATTCTCATCGGTTCAATGAAAAATCAAATAACCGGGGAAGTAATTTCCCTCTAGAAGTGTTTACGTGTCCTATTGTTATATGCGTACAGCAAATGTAAAATTTACAGATATTGTATCTTATGTAATGTATAATGATTATTGGTCGGAGAAAGGCACGTATATTACCAACGCAAGACCGTCGGACTGCCCCACCAAGAATTGTAAAAAAATTATAACGAATATCATCGCGGACTTAGAAAGTTACAAAAAAGCGAGTTGATGTAGACAAAAAAAAAAATTTGAAAGATCTTATACTGCAGTGGTTCCCAACAGGTGGGGCGCGCCCCCCTAGGGAGGCGTGAAGAAGATCTAGGGGAGGCGTGGGACAATTTTAAATTTTTTTTTAATTTCCTTTTCGAAAGTAAAAATTTATAAATGAAATTATCCAGTAACTGAAAAAAGTAAGGATTATTATTATTATTATTATTATTATTATTATTATTAATTTTCATTTATAATAACTTTTGCTACTCTTTTCATATATTAATATTCATGCAAACTTAGCATCTAAAATTGGTTCTCTTCTATGATTGGTCAATATTTTCTCAAAGAGTTTTAGTTTTACCCTAAATGCCATTACTGTTGATATTTATTGGTTTTTAGCAGATTGTTACTTTAATTTCGTTATATATTTATATTTTTATCTATATATAATATATATATATATATATATATATATATATATATATATATATATATATATATATATATATATATATATATATATATATATATATATATATATAAATAAATATATATAATAATATATATATATATATAATACTATATATATAGATATATAGTATGAAGCAAAAATTTAATAAATGAAATTATCTAGCAACTGAAAAAGGTAAGGATTATTATTATTATTATTATTATTATTATTATTATTATTATTATTATTATTATTATTATTATTATTATTATTATTATTATTATTATTATTATTATATTATTATTATTATTATTATTATTATTATTATTATTACTTACTACTACTACTACTTGAAATATTTTCATACTTTAAATCTCAAATAAAAGTCAAAAATAGGGGCGCGAGTTCTGTCGTTATTCCAAAAGGAGGCGTCATGCAAAAAAGGTTGAGAATCCCTAGTCTAGATATGCCATGAAATGTAATGGATATGAATGAAATAGAGGAAGATAGAATATTTTTACATATGAAGCGACAAATAGTAAGTGTTGGTTGCATGTTGGGTATAGATATGAAGGTAACAGCTGCAGAAGTACGAAAGGCTGAACGAGTGGCAAAGGAATTAAAAAGAAGAGAAAAGCAACTTTCGACCACTACAGATTCAGGTTAGTGAAGTTATGTAGTTCAATTTTAAATAACTGTAATTTTTTACCAATTCGCACTTACTGTCAACCTGATGTTTCTTGCATATTATATTTCACAACGCTATTGTCTGTTATAAGTAAATTTTAAATAACTGTAATATTTTACCAATTTGCACTTACTGTCAACCTGATGTTTCTTTCATATTAAATTTCACAACTCTATTGGCTGTCATAATATCGAGTAATCTTAGTTTGAAATGTATATTTAAGAATGTAATTATCTGTTTTCCTCATCAGAGGGTAGCGAAACTCGAGACTCCTAGATAGAAACTATAGCGGAAACTTTTCAATCATCTAGCAATCCGAGTACGTCAGATATCAACGAATACGCAGAAATAGAAAGTGATGTGTCATTTCAGAGTGCTCCCGTTTCATCCAAAGGAGCTAGGAAAAGAAATTATTGACAGCTAGACTCTCAGCAGCGCTAGATAAATGTAAAGTTAGCTATAGAGATGCCGTTCATATATTAACAGTTTGCGTTGAGGTACTAAATTTAAGTCAGAGAGAATATGTCATCAACCGCACGTCCATTAAAAAGGGTTAAGAAAAGTTTCGTAAACAAGCAACATTAAACGTAAGATCTAAATTTAGTGATTCGAATTTAACTATGTAGCTATTCACTTAGAATCTAAAATGTTCACTGATATTACCAGAAAAAGGTCACTTAATCGACTCCCAGTGATAGCAACACCTTTCAACATAAACAACTTCTAGAAGTTCCAGAACTTTCATCAGGAACAGGTAAAAAGACATTATCAGCTGCATGATACACTACAGGAATGGTCACTACTGGACACTGTTCAAGCTTTTGTTTTTCACACAACTGCCAATAATACAGGGAGGCTAAACGGCGAATGTTATCTTCTCAAACAAAAACTAAACCTTTTCTTCTCGAAACCATATTTATGAAATTGTATTGCAGGTAGTTTTCAGTAAAGTACAACTTTCACCCATTAAAGGGCCAGAGATCCCTTTATCTAAAAGATTTCAAAAAAACTTGGAACAAATTAACAAGCACAATATTTACAGGAGAAGACACAAGGTAAGAAACAGTTATTAAAATTGATGTAAAATGAGATCTTGACATTATGCCCAAAATAAAAATTAAAGAAGAATCAACCCCTCATTGATTATCAGAATTTTGAAAACTAGCAATAATTTTCTTAGGTATTAGTCCATCACGCGGAATCCATTTCCGGCAACAAAGCATATCAACTTAGGCAGGATGATGAAAAAAAGCAATATTTTGCTTAAAAATATTTATCTATTTAGAAAACAGTTTAAATTGACACCAACAGAGGAGGAAAAGCACTAAAAAACTATATGTTGCTTTATAATATTAATGTTATATATAGCATGGTTTTTTCTTCTACAAATGCGATGAAGCTCGCATGAATGACATTAATTTTCTTAAAAAAAATTTGATACAAAACACGATAAATCTATTGCTGAAGAAGCAATTCATAAATAATTATCAGTCATTTTCATATTTAAGTGAGGAATCGTGCAGCCTTTTTTTCAGATCTGATGAAAGAATAAAACTGTGACATGAAGAAGAAGTGGCCCATAATATTATTAAAACAGACGCCAGATCGTCACAAACTGTAAAAACCACGGATACCCATTTTATATAAGTCAATTAAAAAGAAAAATACAACTGTTTATCAAAAGAGGTTTGGAATATTTTCCTAAATAAAAATCTTCCTTTAAAATCAACGCGAAATACTATTTATTAAAATTTGGTGTTCTCAATGAATCCCTACAAACATTACTACCAATTTATGAGTAGTGACCGAGCAGTTTGGTATCACAGCCTTCTTCTCAAAAAGTATAAAAGATATAGGTCTGAAACTTGGAATATAATCTATTAAGGTAAGCTGAATCGTGTAATTTTCAAGTCTGTAGGATGTATATAGAGGGGGTCACCCCCGAGGGTTGGACGCTGTATTTGCCGCTTTACGCCCTTGTGGCGTGATCTGTGTGGGTGAGTTTAGGCCTAACGAGAGTTGGGATCGAGTGTGATGACGTAATCTTGGCGTAGCCAAGATTACGTCAGCGCGCGAGAGCGCACATCCACCTTTACAATATTATTATTATTATTATTATTATTTTATGATTATTATTATTATATTGATTATTATTATATATTGTTTTATTATTATACACGAAGAAGTAACGCCGTAGGCGTTACTTCTGAGTTGTTTTAATATGTCTTCTGTGTCTCCTTCGTTACCTTCTACATCTCCTCCATCGTCAGTGTCTTCTTTACAATCGAGATCAACACCGCTTCATTGCGTTCATTCATGCCCTTTGGAACGTGTCCCTAGCCAACGACTCAAGCCCCAGGTTTGCGCCGTCCACGCAGGGTTCGACTCCGACTCCGACTCCGACTCCGACTCCGACTCCGGCTCCGGCTCCGACTCCGACTCCGGCTCCGGCTCCGGCTCCACTTCCAATACCGTTGACAGAATGAAAATTTTTGAATTTTATTATTATATTATTATTATTATTATTATTATTATTATTATTATTATTATTATTATTATTATTATTATTATTATTATTATTATTATTATTATTATTATTATTATTATTATTTTATAATAAGGATTTGAAAGAAAAGAATTTTGTTTAATCATTTATTAAAAATATCATAAAAATACACATAGAAAAATAAAATCATGGATGTAAAGATATAAATCAATAAAATATGGATCGGAGAGAGGGTTGGAATGGACATGTATATAATATATATATATATATAAATATATATATATAATATATATATATATATATATATATATATATTACATAAATTATTTAAATTAGCAGTTTTTAGCGAACATTGGTCCTTTCTTTAACTATAAGGGGAAAGAGGATTCCTCTGAAGCCATATGGAATTGTACGTGCTGATTTTTTAATAAGAACACGTTTATTGCCAGTCATCCGCAATCTCTTTAGACCTTTACGAATCTTCATTTTGCCTTTTTTATCGGCTTTAAATCTCATTGTAGGAGTTTTAAAAGCCATATCTTTATCTTTAATTTCTACATGAGGGTTTGTTGTTTCATCCTTATGATAAGCGTTACCATGCAAACTCTCTGCATCCTCTCTTGTTCTCATTTTGTCAGCTATTATTACCGTGATATCACCCCCCTCCCTAAGTTTAGAATAATAATGCTCTTCATCATCTATCAATCGTTCATTCTCATCATTATCATCATCCATGTTATTTATGACCAGTTTCAGCATAGTGTTAAAGTTAATTATTTCACTAGTTGTTTTGTTTAATGTTAATCCTTTAGCCTTTATTATATGATCTATGGATCCGTCCTCTTTTATAATTCGTACAGCATAAGATTTAGGACCTGTACATACAAACGCATCAGCACTATTCCCCTCGCCTATTTCGTCAGTTAAATCACCCAAAAATTTCCCTACAGCAGGGTCAGTTTCTCCCTCCCCAGTTACAAAGACACAGCTATCTGTGTCACAGTATAAGACTCTTTGCCCTAACTCCTCAAGAAGGTTATATAGTTTCACTCTAGCATGAGCTGTAGTGAAAGCGGCTATAGCTATATTAGTGCTTCTGGTTGTTTGCTCGGCAAGAGAAGTATACTTCACAGAAACAATATATCTCTTACCTATACAGGAGACATCCTGTACTTCTACATCTGCTCTTCTAAACAACTTCCATACCTCAGCATCTGTGTGACAGATAATATCTTCACAATGTGGAGCACGTTCCGCGAATTTTCCCCAAAGAGAATTAAGGCATAATTTCGCTATAAAACGAAGCCCAGCATTCTTCTTTATCTTTTCTCTATCGAGTTTCACCCCTTCGATTCTTTCAAAGTCCTCTATGAATTTACTGAACAGGGGACTATCGAACCCTGGTATTCCTGCTGGTAAACCTGATGCCTCAGTCTTTATCTTTAGGAATTCTTTTATATACTCAGTGAACAATCCTATCTTAGGCGTAAATGTCCATATCTCGTTAAGTTTGGTGATTTTGTATCCTTTCTTTAATGCCAATTCTAATTCTGGTGTAGTATAAACGCCACGGAATTCACGTTGTCGCTTTGTATGTTTACATAGTGTTTCCTGCTTCGTTTCTGCACATGTCCTACACAATGTGAACACGAGTCTTTCATCGTATCTTCCTGGTAGAATGGATATAGAGCTTAATTAGGTGGAAGACCGCAAACATTAGCTAACCAAAATAGTTTCTTTATTAACCTCTCACTAAATGTTTCAATTAGAGGAAAAGCTGATTCCCGACTTAATTTTGTGTATACCACTAGGAAGGCCGGGTTTTCTGAACCAAGGACAACGTTGTTAAAATCCAAGAATGTAAATTTTTGTTTTTCCGGTCTGTAGGAGGATAATTAGTAGACGAAGGGTTCTGTTCTTCCTCCATATAGAGCCTCACCTACATTAAGTTTACCATGGGCAATATCATTAGCGATTCTATTAACATAATGCCCTAAACCCTCTTCTTCTTCTTCTTCCTCCTCATTGTTATCATTATCATTAGCATCATTAGAGGTCACGAAACGTACTTTGCCTTCTTTTTTCATGGTTTCCCATTCGCATTCCCATACCCTCACCACTTCGAATCCACTATCTTTATATGCTTTCTCCTGTGCCATAGTCATCGTGTACATATCTAGAGCTGTTGCTTCATCATGTCGTGTCTTTCCCTTTTCACATCCCTGATGATCATGCCATGCACACCCATGGAATAGATATACTATTCGTTTCTTCTCAACAGGTCCTGTACCAGCGCGCTCAGCTGCATTATCCATAGCTTCCCATTCTTGTTCATTCTTGGTTTTTAGAGTTTCATCTACAACTAGATTTCTAAGTTGGATAAAATCGGCATCATTGATAGGTCTATATTTTGAAACAGGAACTTCAGCATACCCATCAGGGAATGCTGCTTTATTCATCAATTTAAAGCCTCTTTCTCCACCATTGCGCGCATGAGTAATACTTTGTCCCGTATAATGTTCCATAAACTCTAGCCATTTGATCCCTTCGTAAGAATAATTTTTCTGTTCACCTCGACCTAGATGGGCGATTGTATTCTCTTCTAAAAATGTAGTTTTAAAAATTCTAAAGCATAAAGATGCAATAGTACAACAATCGACTAAGCAATCAATCTTAAACATATCTCGAAACATGTTACGGAAAGCTTCGAAACTTTTCCGTAAGATATCTACATCTTGGACACAGTATTTAATACATTCCTTCTTAATATCATAATTCCTGTTAGTAAACGATGCATACCACTCAATAAACTCATTTGTTTCAGTATCATTCATTCTGTCTACTTCAAACATATCTATAGAGGGAATAGGACCTACATAATCTAGATTAGGACGAGTAAGAAACTTATAGGGAAAGAATCCCTTTTCCAAATTACCGTTTAAACCCATACATTTTGGTAATGCTTTTAAAGCACAAGGCATATAATTAAGTGTATCTTTAAACATGATGTTTTTAAATGATGTCAGGGCTATGATATTTGTACCTCTTTTAATGGGATTACCTTTAACAGCATCGCCTTCCGGTCTCAATAACAATCTATTATACACGAACTGAGTATCAAAACGCCCACCGTTATGGGCCGCTACAACTATATTAGCATCTTTATGCGTTTCAGCAAAAGAAGCAAGATATGTTATGAATTGATCAACAGGGCATTTCTCATAGATACCTTCAGCATTTAAATTTATTTGGAAAATTTCAGTTCGTTTTGTCATACACTTCTCACATTGTTCATCTCCCAATTCTTTTTCGCTACATTTATAACATACAACTGTACTTACAAGTATGTATGGAACCATATCTATTTCTTCGTTATTATTGTCGGGATTAATCTTGTGGTTGTGTTGGTATGTTTCAATGTCATAGTAAATAGTATGTGTATTTTTAGGTTCCTCGCCTTCTTTTAGTTCTTTAAGTACAATAGGTTTCATATAACAATCATGCTTACCATCAAGAGGATTATACGATTCATAGCAAACCTTGCAATGTATTTTTTCACATTCATGCTCTGTTTTAAGTTGTTTATCGGGTGTTACTTGTGTATTGCATTTTGGACAAATATAGATTTTACCACACAATTTCTTATGACTTTCAAAACACCTAGCATTGTAAAAGTTACGGTTACATTCTTGGCAATACAATAATTGTTCAACTTCAAGCAATTTACCTGGACAGTCATACTTTAAGCACTGTTTACAATTATAAAACAAACATTCTTTGTCATGATGATGTATAATATTATCTACAAAGATGTAACATTTAGAACAAAAAATATCTCCTCTGATATTATTGCGGTTAAGGCCTTGTAAGGTTAATGGCATTACACCTTCAGGTACATAGAAATAATGTTCAGCAACTCTATCGAAACCTAAAACGTATAATGGTTTTTCTCGATCTTCTTCAGTAGGTCTATGCACCACACTGAATCCTCTTTCCCCATCATTACTATACACAAAAATCCTGCATTTTAAGACTCTCTCTATTACTTCAAATTTATCAGAACTTAATGGTTCATCATATTTTAATCCACACTGATCAACGATTTTCTTTCCCTCCTTTATCAGGGCATTAGACTTGATAGTATAACGGGGTTTACCTGCCTTATACATCCGGGCCATAGCAATGGCTTTAAACCCGCAACCTACAGTATCATCGACTTTATACTCTATTGTTTTTTTTTATTTATTCTCTGTTGCACTCTTCTAAATAAATGACATGTGTTCAGTCCATCGACTCCCTCGAACTTTGCACCTGTAGGAATAATTATTCCTGACCCTGAGGGGTTATGAACAATCTTGACTTCAATAATAAAACCTGAAAATGTATATTGATCTCCAGACTGAAATGCGGTCTCGAGCCTATTGCATAAATGAGATACTATATCCTCAT
>JABUQX010091687.1:15000-21338 GCA_015478945.1 Trachelipus rathkii | reverse complement strand
CACAGAACTCGAAGTTAGGAGATTCGAGATTCACGAGGCGTGTTACACAGCAGTATTAATGTTTACATAGGCACAGCACTCCACCCTTCAGACTGGAAATTATGAAAATAAGTAGTATAGTTAGATAATTAAAACGACTGTTAGATAAAGAGGGTGAATTTTATCCATCTGAGTCTCAGACAGGAGCAAAAGGATAGGGTTAAGATTTTTTAGAGTAGATAGATGATATTCAACAGAGACCGAACGTAGAAGATAAGCCTTGCGGATGTTGGTTCAAAAGTTATATAGAAAGCCCTTACGTTCATGCAAATTGTGCCATCTTCAACAACCACACACAACACACACACACACACACACACATCCACACACACAAGTAAGAACTAATAGACTAAAACAAAAGAGAAATCGGATAAAAAGTTTGAATAAACTAATCCAACTTAAAAAGTTCGCTGAAAGCCACTAAAATAACTAAATAAAGAAAAAATACCACTATACACTAAAAAAACAAAACTTAAAACTCAAACAACTCATTCTATACTTACTAAAATTTATTAAACCTACAACTAAAAGAAGAAAAAAAAAACAAAAATGAGAAAAAAAACTAAATCCTAACTTAAAAATTTATGTGCAAAAACGAACTAATATATTTAAAATAAAACATATACTATCTTATACACTAACCAACAACTTGCTACACTTCCCTAAAATTTTATTAAACCTACAAAAGAAAAAAAAATTAAAAACTATAACTTGTCTTTTTAAAACACCAAACTTTTAAATATCGCCGAAACGAATAATATATGACGGCGTAAGACGAAACGAATAAAATAATTAGTTTTCAATTTCATTACAATTTAATTAAACTTTCAATTAAAACACATGAATTTAAAAAAAAAAAAAAAAAACACCACAACACACTTCACTAATCACAGAATATAATAATAATAACAACAATAACGCCTAATAAGATAAAGATAAAAGACTTATCGACGAGGGAGCAACTTTCCAAAGCAACGTCCGACACTCCACAGTTTTAACACAATATATGTATATCATTAATATGATATATATATATATAGTTATATATATATTAATATGTATATAATATGTATATATTACTATTATAATTATATATTATATATAGATATATATATATATATATATATAATATAATATATACTAATAATATATACTATATTATATGATAATATATAACTGAATGCCCCCAGCCACGACCGCGTGTGAATGTATGAATAAAAGGCTTATGTAAAAAAGCCACTAAATTTTAAACCTTATTCAGATATGATCTTAACGTCAAATACGATTAATCTCCCTTGCTAAAAGCAGCAATGAAAAAACTCTGGATAAAGGCATATATATAAAAAAAAAAAGTAAGTAAATTAGCCCGTATATTAGTCAGTGATGAGATAAGGCCTGATTATGCAATAAAATTCGTCTTTTCCAATCGTAAAGCAAATTGTCTTCTCCATTGCTGCATTGCATTTTTTGGCCAAATATTACTAACTTAGAATAAGGCTTTTTTACTTTTAGAAGCGGATTTTTCCTGAAGTCTGCATTTCAAAAGCGATATAAAAATTACTATTATAAAATATTATAATATTTAATATATAGGCCTATATTTTTTAATTTCTAGCTTAATGTAACATGTTATTATTGTAATTATTTTTTTACTTAATGTACGTACGCATTAACTCGACTGACTTTGCATTCATGGCGAAGACAGAACCCCCCGCTCTTTGGTATGTTCCAGCTGGTGGTTTGTCGGACGTACAGCTTACAATAACCCGGGTTTGCGACTTCCGTGCCCCCGTTCCCCTGTAACGGCAGGTACTGGGGAAAGAACAAGAGCGTTGTCCCCTGTGTGCCGCTCACCTCTTACACCCTTGCATTTACCCACGACCCGTCCTACCCGTGCCCGGTGGCGACGTTTGTCTGCGTGAAATCTTAAGTAGCCCTGGCTTATAGGCCATCACGCCATTAATTCAGTCGCTGTGAGAACTTTATCCACTCGCGACCACCACCTTTTTTTAATAACGATTCACACCCACAAATCTCATCCAGCCACAAGGGTGTGTCGTTTCTAGCGCACGACTGTGATGTGATAGTGTGAGTGGTAATCTACAGGCTTTAGAGTATCGCTGCGGTCTTCTCTCCTTATCCTCACGTCTAATAATACATTCAGTTCCCTAATCATCCTTCCCCTCATCTTCCGATTCTGCTCCCTGCCTGATATGTAATCCTCCCCCACTTTAAAGCCTGCGCCCATTGCGCATTCGCGTAATTACGCTAGGGATGAGAGTTTAGCTGCCTCAAATCACCCCCTCCCTGTAAGCGCTCTAGCCCGGATCCCTAGTTGCTCTTGTACCAACTGTAAAAAAAAAAAAAAAAATAAAAAAAAAATATATTACATAATATATATTAATATATAATAATATATTATATATATACCTACTATATTACCTTAATATATATATAAAATATATTATTATATATATACTATATATAACACATATATAAAAAAAATATAATAATATAATAATATATATATAATATATTTAAATATATATATTATAAATAAATATATATATATATAATTAATATATATATATATCAATATATATAAAATATTATATTAATTAGATATTATATATATTTTATAAATATATATTATAATATTTATATATATATATATATAATATCAGGGGCGTATACATATTTAAGGTAGTAGGGTAGGTAGCTCCTACGCCCACTCAGTTTATTGGCTTCTTTTAAATAAAATAAATAAACTTATAATGATACCAAATACTATTAACAATTTTACGAGACATTCCGAAACTTTATTTTAAAAAATCGAAATTATAAAGTAGAAATCCAAACGTACAAATAGCTTATTATTCACTAACTGATATAATAACTAAAGAATTACATTTGAAATTTGCCCTCCACTCTTGTTCATTAAGAGTAAAAAAATTTAAGCTACATGCTGGCTATACAGAATTCATATCACTAAAAAAATATAGGCAACAAGGCCAGACATATTACCGTGGCGTGTACGAGAGTGAAAAATACTGAGAATCCACAGAACAAACTTTTCGTTCAGGCGAAAATGTACGAAGATAATCAGAAAAAAAGAATTGTTGAAACAAAATTCTCATCCTCACTCTCTCTCTCTCTCTCTATTATAAGTATTAGATAATATATATATATTTTACTATAGATTATATTTATCTATATATACTATTTATATCACCATATGTATATATAGGCCTATATTAAAAGTTATTTAGTATATTATATATATATAAGATATATAGTTTATGTAAAGGTAATATATAGATCTAAACCTCAACTGTACTAATTGTAATATATATATATAAAGACTGTTCTAGATCTATAATGATATAGGTATATAAGTATTCTATATTAATATATCCTACCCAGTATAATCTTTTCAAGTACGCCACTATGATATATATAGTTAATAGAGATAATTATTGATATATATTTATTATATATATATAATATTTTAGATATTATATATGGTTTATATTTATATATATATATTATATAATAATATAAGTCAGTATATATAATATGTGTGTGTTTGTGTGTGTATGTTTTGTTGTGTGTGTGTGTGTCTTGCCTAGATCCGCATGGACTGCTCTCAAAGGATCAGATTGTAACTCTTATAACGTAGTACGTAAGTGTTTTGGAATTTAATATATATACTTAGTAATAGGAAGACATTACAAAATTAAAGAATTGATTTTCCATGTAGGAGTTATTCCTCATATATTTTTCTCTCCCAAAAGAATCCAAATTCTATCAAAAATCTGCTTTCTCCACGATTTCTATATCTCTATTATCTCTATCTTTTGATACCAAACGTCGCCTCATAATCAGGTCTCCATTTTTCTCTTTATATAAATTCCAATCAATCACGGACAAAGATATTAACGGATATATTGTTAGTCAACCCATGCGGCAGCCCAAATCTGAAAATATACCCCACTTACAGACCAACATTTGCCAAGACAGTCTATTATTCTTTCCCTGTAAGCATAAATACTAATAAATAAATTGTTTTGTCTTCGGTCTTAGTGAACGAAATAATGCCCGAAATTAAAATCTATTAATGTTAGAATAGAAGATATATATAGAGCAATAAAACTTTCGAATTTATATTCAATTTATTAAATAGTTTCTTTTTAAAGAATATATATATCTATATATATATTAACTCATATATCCAAAATTTAATTAAATTTTATAACCAAATGCAATTTTATATAAAAAGTTTCGTCCATTAGCAAGCGGTTTTAAAATGTCATTCCACAAACATAGGGAAAAAGGTGTTTGATTATATTTAGGTCCAGATAACAGAGTTAACACACACCATTCACACACAGTGGAATTTATTTTTAAATTTTAATGAGGTAAACAAAATATTTATTTAAGTTTCTTAGTTTTAATTAAATTCAAGTTCAAAATTTAATTATTTGCTTTATGGGATACATAAATATTTTTAAAGATCATTTAATTTATATTGTAAGAGAACTGGTGGCGAGTGTCGGACACAAATGGCGTCAGTGTAAAATGTGTCAAAAGTGGATCAACAAATACATTCATTTCTCCTCTCTATTCCAATATGCCAAAATTCTAATGTAATCATTCATAGAACTATTACCATATAATCCAATGATAATAATAGAATAAAGAGAGTGATATTAATTAATAATACCCCCTATATATATAAATTATATATATATGTTAATATATATATGTAATATATATATATATAATATATATAATAAATATATTGATATATAATAATATTATATAATTATATATATAATATAATAGTATAGTATAATATATAATATAAACTATTATAATATATATAATAAATATATATATATATTAAATAAGAACTATTATTATTCAATTATTTATAAAACAGGTGAAAAATGAGACTTCAGTTGAGAGTGAAGATGCAATAAATTATTTCAGAGAGGAGTCTCTATTGATAGGACCATTTATGGCAATAAAAATTTATTGAAAGAGTGTTGTGGAAGAAAAAGACATGAGAGATTATCAAATCGAACCAACATACTTGGTAAGAGAACAGCATGGATACAGGAAAGCGGCTGAGAGGTGAAGTTACGACTAGAACTCTACAATCAGTTGGCTCTGTTATGATGTTCACAACAGGTATGAAGAACACGATTGTGAGACGTAAAGAGTGGACGCGAGAGGCACCCTACAAAATACTTAGCGACGATACGAATATGTAGGTTTATGGAATTTTAAGGAAAGCCTTTTGACACCATGAACAGAATGGGAAGACAAACAAGAAAACAAAATTAAAAACAACAACTCTCAGAGGAATGGATATGTTTGAGCGCAGTGATGTTATGAGTTAGCATATACTTATTCATGAAAGTGCGAACGAAAGATTGTGTAGACATTGTCACTGTAGAGGCATAGTATTGCTAACAAGACTGCCTAAAGCGTAGCAACGATCTCAGAGAGACACATGGCACGCGAACATATAATATAAGATAAATCAGGGAAAATGTTGGTTTTTATGCATTATAAACAATTAAATCAAGGTAGAGCAACAAGGATCACGTGTTTTATAAACGGGGGCGGCTGAAACATTGGGGGCATTAAAGAGTATTGTCGCCCTTATTGTTCATAGCTTTTATTGATCATGATAAAGTTCAATATCCAAAAACGGAGGAAATCAAGAGAGGTGCGGGATTAAAATGGTAATAGTTAAAAGAAAAGTAAACACTGCAAAGAGAATGACGGATGGAAGGTGTGGAGTTGAAAGATAGTTGAAAACTATTTAAAAGGAAGTGAACTATTTTGGGAGGAGGTAAAAATGGTTCTAATTAAGAGTGGAGATGTTATAAATAAAGTAGAAACACTGGATGGGAATGTGGTGGAGGTTGAAACGGAAATTTGAAGAAAGATTGAGTGAACATTTCAAGGAGTTATTCTATACTGGAAAGATAGATGAAGATGTAAAAAGAAGACAATTTAGAATAGTAGAGAATGTTATGGAGTAAGAAAATATCTGTGGAAATGTGGAACATATCACAAAGAATCATATAGTGAATGTTTTGAAGAAAATGAAAGTAGGAAAGTCTTTGGGTTTGGATTTCATACAAGTTGAAATTCTAACAAAAGTTGATAATTTTGTCTTTCAGTGGCTAAGGAGATTATTTATTGCTTGCTCTGAAAAGTGCGAGATGTCACAGGGTTGAAAAGACTCCTGTCTTGTGCCAATTTATAAAGGTAAGGAAGACAAA
>JABUQX010091687.1:7500-10000 GCA_015478945.1 Trachelipus rathkii | reverse complement strand
ATATATATATATATATATATATATATATATATATATATATATATATATATATATATATATATATATATTGTGATTTATATAAATGAAATAAGCCAGAAATTGTAATGCGTTGCATTTAACTCATCAAAAAAGAGATTACCATAAAAGCAATTGCCTGCGGAGCTCAATTTGTATAAAATTGTCGACCCGTTTTGTTAAATTTTAAGCCCATTTTAATTTACTGTGTAAATAAACGCTAAAATAAAATGTAAGGGAAATGCTTATTTAGTGTGTTTTTTTTTATCTTTCAAATGATTCGTGAATGTGTTTCTTTTGGATTTTAATTTTGCTTTGTGTTTATGTTTTTATATTTAAATATTGTTGTATGATTGAAATGTGTTTATGTTTTATGGTTAAAAGGTTTTTAATAGCTATTAATGAGTAGTATTTCTTTTTATTATGTGTTATGCTTTATTTCTTTGAACACTAAGTAATTGCAATTAATAGCAATGCTGCTGCTGCTACTAATACCATGACATCTACTACTTTACTGCTAACACTTTTTTAGCTACTACTACTACAAATGTAACTGATATTGCTGTTGTTGTTAATAAAAAAACATCTACCACTGCTACCAATATGCTACAAATTTTGCTTTTATTATTACTATCATTAATAATAATAATAATAATAATAATAATAATAATAATAATAATAATAATAATAATAGTAATAGTAATAGTAATAGTAATAGTAATAGTAATAGTAATAGTAATAGTAATAGTAATAGTAATAGTAATAGTAATAGTAATAGTAATAGTAATAGTAATAGTAATTGTAATTGTAATTGTAATTGTAATAGTAATAGTAATAGTAATAATAATAATAATAATAATAATAATAATAATAATAATAATAATAATAATAATAATAATAATAATAATAATAATAATAATAATAATAATAATAATAATAATAATAATAATAATAATAATAATAATAATAATAACCATTATGATTATGATTACGGTTATGATTATGATTATGATTATGATTATGATTATGATTATGATTATCATTATGATTATCATTATCATTATCAAATAATAATAATAATAATAATAATAATAATAATAATAATAATAATAATAATAATAATAATAATAATAATAATAATAATAATAATAATAATAATAATAATAATAATAATAATAATAATAATAATAATAATAATAATAATAATAATTAATAATAATAATAATAATAATAATAATAATAATAATAATAATAATAATAATAATAATAATACCAACATCAATACCCACCCTACATAACCGACCAGATATAATAGTAAATGAAAAAAGAACAAAATAAGTGCATGATTATAGAGATCGGAATAAGTAGCGATAATAGAATAACATTATATGAAAGGAAAAAGGAAATAAAATATGTAAGATTGAAATATGATATAAGTATGATATAAGTATGATATAAGTATGATATAAGTATGATATAAGTATGAAATAAGTATGATATAAGTATGATATAAGTATGATATTTGTATGATATAAGTATGATATAAGTATGATATAAGTATGATATAAGTATGATACAAGTATGATATAAGTATGATATAATTATGATTTAGTATGATATAAGTATGATATAAGTATGATATAAGAAGATTGTAACTGGTGAAGGATCTCGAAATTATACCGATAGTTATTGGAGCAAAAAAAGTAGTGAAGAAAAGTATAACTAAATATACCAAAAAAACTACCTAACATCATGGTTAAGGATATGGTCATGGAGGTGATCAGAAAGAGCCTAGCAATCTTAAGACTCGTGCTAGGGAGTACCTAAAAATCCTTCATGCCATAGGTCTAAGGTTTAGACCTGGATGAAGGATTAAAACCTCTAAATGGAGAGAAAAAATAAATATTTGTATTATCTTATGATTATTAAATATATATATATATATATATATATATATATATATATATATATATATATATATATATATATATATATATATATATATATATATATATATATATATATTTTTTTTTTTGCAAAGATTATACAGAAAATGCCAGTAACATTGAAATAAATTTAAATTTTATTAAGTTCTATTTCAAATAGACAAATTGTCCAACAATGTATGAAGTAAAGATGGCTTTTATTTATAAATATTTCGGTGACTCTTAAGTAGTATTGCCATTTATATCTACAGTTTAATTAAAAAAAACTTCGAGATTTGAAATTTAATCTTTAATCAGCACTCTTAGTTCTTGCAATTCACATTGTTGATTTGTATATTTTTAAAATTTGAGTTTGATTAGGCTTTAATCCATTTATTTCAAACTATTCACAATCATTGTTTATTATTATTATTATTATTATTATTATTATTATTATTATTATTATTATTATTATTATTATTATTATTATTATTATTATTATTATTATTATTATTATTATTATTATTATTATTATTATTATTAATAATTATTATTATTAT
>JABUQX010091686.1:32500-56948 GCA_015478945.1 Trachelipus rathkii | reverse complement strand
CGGTAATTAATTTTTAACTAATTGCTGAATTATATAGCTAATCATTTCAATCAATGAGAAAGCTTCAAGATATTATTCATTATCCATAGGTTAATATCATCTAAGAATATACCAGCGAGAATTAATAAAAAAAACACTTTATTATGCCAAAGGTGTACAAAAAATACGAGATTCTTCATTGTCATAAATTAGTATGATATTAAAAAATCGGGGGGAAAATATTCAAAACAATGACGCGGTAAAAATGAGCACAGGTTAACAAATTTTACATTTTTTTTCTGCTGTCTATGACGAGATTTCTTCGCTTTTTGTATACGATTGAATTCAAAAATCAGACTTATCGCCAGTTTATGACATAATATTCAACATAGATAAATATGAAGAAAAATTGAAAGAAGAAAAAAAAAAAAAACACAATTCCTGTAAAACCAAAATACAACGAATAGGAATAACAAATAAATATAAGCTAATAAAATGCTGTACTGTACATTTACCAAGACATAGAATGCTGTAAAAATAATTCGATATTGATAGGACAAATAATAATAAAAAAAAATTGCCGTTCTTCATTTATGACAATAGTAAAAAAAAAAAAAAAATATTTTATTTTTTTGCGTTTTTAATTAATATCATAGAACATGCGAAAACTGGACCTTCAGACAAACACCAATATAATTTTTAAATCGTGCAAAGGTACACACAGAAAAGAACAAAATAGCACACATTAAATTTTAGTTGACGTGTATTAGAGACTTAAAGTTTCTAATAGTAAGATATTTATGCTCTAGGGGTAGAGATAGTAAAGCATGATGAATACCTCCTACAACTCAGAAACATCAATAAATAATATCTATCAAAAAAATAATCTTAATTTATTATCTTTTACCAGTTTATATGACTGAAAAATAATGGTTATTTCATGTTTTTATATAATTAATGTCCATATAAGTAAAATGTTCACAGAGAATGACTATATTGTAGAATAATATTAGCAAGATACAAAAAACCTCGATATTTTTATGCAGCATTATCTGTTTGTAATTTTTTTTAAATTTTTATATTTTTTTCAAAAAAATTATTTTTTTTTATATTCATATTCATGTTTACATGTGAATAGTGTAAAACAGGACGGACAGATAGAAACCAATACAATTTTTAAATACTGGTTGAAAACATGTAAGAAACACATATTCTTTTTCTTGGCGACAAATTCTTTCTTGACCAGGTTTCGTACAAATTACAGTTGAAGATCTAAATTCATATAAATATAACTAAGACAGGGATACTAAACGCTTCTATTGCAGATGTTATTCTACTACTACTATTACTACTACTACAAAATTAAGTGACAATTATTATCTATATTGAGGTCAACCGAAAACGAGCCATGTTCTAATGCAGATATATTGCAAAATATTACCAAGATAAAAGAGATACTTAGATGTTAACTGGATGTGAAATTTGACTCTTTCGAAGCTAACGATATTTTTACAGCTTTAGCCTTTTTGGTATCTACAGTACAAATCCATGTCTTTCACCTCATCTTCAGCGATGACAGTAGTGAAAGATAAAGATATTGCTCAATTTCTTCCAAGGCCAACTTTGGATATTACAGTTGAATATGGAGTCACCAAAAAAAAAAACATTTGAGGACCAGTACTGTGGGGATCAAGAATGAAAAAATTCAACTCGTACGATAAATTTTCTCTTAGAACTGAGCAGTGTCGATGAGCATGAGACTGTAAACAAAAAATAAAAGCTGGTAAATAGTCGATTTATATTCTTAAAAAAAAAAAAAAATACTCCAATCCTTTGGAATTATGGAGAATAAATAGGAATAATATTCGGGGTTTAGTCAATTTTGCTCTGCCATTTCTAGGCTGTTCCCTTGTCAAATGTTTTAATTGAATGTTTATTTAATATGTTCCCTAGTCAAATGTTTTAATTGAATGTTTATTTAATATAAGATGAAATGCGCAAATCTTAAGAATGAAAATGTAGATGGACTTTTATTTTTGAAACATAATAATGTTTAAGTATTTTTTAAACCTTTTTTTTCACTGTTGTATATAAATGATTCGATGGTTGTTGGAAGTGAATAATTTTTTGTGCTATCTTCCATACCATCTGGTAGCACATTCTCTTCTTTCCAAAACTTTTGATTTTTTTATTACCGAAACCACCAGACCAGTAATATAGGTTGGTGTATCAGTCGTTTTAAAATGTCATTTATCATTGCACTTAAATTTTATACTTGTTTAAAGGTTTTTATATATAATTACGTCATGTTTTTCTACTTAACTACCTTGTTTCCGATGTTTATTGTCCACCCAGCCCACAAGCGAAAGATAAAAAAAAAAAAAAAAATAATTTTGATGGTTATCATCCGTGAAGTTTAGAGATTTGCTGCAATGGATGTCAAAAGTTTCTGATCTAAACAGTTAACGATGGCAGGATCTAAATTATCCATTTCATTACCAAATTTTTATTCAGTAATTTTTTTCTTTATGTATATAGTGGTTATATTTTGTTAATACTTTTATTAAAGTATGGAATTATGTATTTTACCAATGCATCTGTATGAATTATAAGATAATTTGTTTACGTAGTGTTTTATTAAAACTAATCTTAATATTTTTATTATTAAACTTTTTGCTTAATGTTAACACTGATTTAATTTTTCTTAGGTCCGAAGTCAACATCTTACTTTGTGGTGACCCAGGAACTTCAAAGTCACAGTTATTGCAATATGTCTTCAACCTTGTTCCTCGATCGCAATATACCAGTGGGAAAGGTTCTTCTGCTGTCGGTCTAACAGCCTATGTCACCAAAGATCCTGAAACTCGTCAGTTAGTTCTTCAAACAGGCGCTTTAGTCCTCGCCGATAATGGGGTCTGTTGCATTGACGAATTTGACAAAATGAATGATTCTACAAGGTATTTATAATGTCCTTAGGTTATGAGGACCTCATACTATGCATAAACTATGTTATTTATACTATATAAGTCAGGAAGGGAAAAAGAGGTTTACTTTATACTAAATAGTTAGTTATATTGCAGGACTTGGTAAAATAATATCATAGTTTAATTGACCTTTTGATATACATAGCCAATATGTAGGTTTATATTGATTTGAAATGAACAGTGCTTCATTCTTGTACATAGTAATTTATATAATTTATTCCATTCATTGAATCCTGTTTTATATTTTTTTTATATAATTAATTCTGTTTATTGGATCCCGTTTATTAATTCCAATTTCCTTATTTTGCAGATCTATTTTACATGAAGTAATGGAGCAACAGACTCTCAGTATTGCAAAAGCAGGAATCATTTGTCAGCTGAACGCACGATCGTCAATTTTGGCAGCAGCTAATCCTGTGGAATCGCAGTGGAATAAAAATAAAACTATTATTGAAAACATTGAACTTCCTCATACTTTACTTTCACGTTTCGACCTTATTTTCCTTATCCTCGACCCTCAAGATGAACTTTATGATCGTCGATTGGCACGCCATCTTGTATCACTTTATTTCCGCTCTAGAGAAGCCAGTGAAGAAGAGGTTATGGATATGAATATTTTAAGGGATTACATAGCTTAGCCAAAGAATATTATTCAACCGAAATTATCAGATGACGCATCGCAGCGATTAATATCGGCTTATGTTGATATGAGGAAAGTAGGAAGTGGGCGTGGTCAGATAACGGCATACCCTAGGCAGTTAGAATCACTTATAAGACTGGCAGAAGCTCATGCCAAGGTCAGATTGTCGAATGTGGTTGAGGTGGCTGATGTCGAAGAAGCTTGGAGGTAAGATTTGTCGATATTCTTTTTTTGGTAAACTATATTGTAAGATAATTTTGCAGATATACTTTATAATTCTTGGTAAAATATAGCACTGTTATAACCTATTATAAGAAGAAAAACTTAAATTTATGAATAAAAGAAAATAATTTTGTTAACTTCTTTTGAAACCAGATTGTAATTTTTTTTAAATCATTCCTTTTATCTAAATTAAAGGGGGGTAGGGTGCTTGTGTGTGACTAAAAATGCTTCTGCAAATATAATGTAATTCAATAAAACTACAGCTCGATAGAATTTTAATAAGAAAAATAGCAACAACAATTAGGCAGTTTTTTCCATTGTCAGGATTTGTTTGATGTCCTTGTATATTAATTGTACGATGTTTTCATAACATTCTTTGCAGACTTCACCGTGAAGCTCTTAAACAATCTGCGACTGATCCAATGTCTGGCAAAATAGATGTAGGAATCCTTACCACTGGTTTGAGTTCTGCGGCTCGAAAGAGACGTGGAGAAATTGCTCAAGCATTGAAGAAGCTTATTCAGTCTAAGGGCAAAGTAGCAACTCTTAATTATCAGAAGACTTTGGTGGAGCTTAAAGAGACCTCCGATTTGGTAAGATGCTTGACTGATTGTGAATTTTAAATTTGCTCTAAACTATTGACTCATTTTGAACTTTTAATTCACTACAAAAACGTTGATTCATTTGTTGAATTTAGATTTACTCTTAAAAACGTTAATTTACTTGTGAACCTTAGACTTACTCTAAAGCAGCGTCGATTCACTTTTGATTTACTCTAACAATGTTTGATTCATTTGTGAACTTTAAATTTGCTCTAAAAACGTTGTGATTCATCTTAAACTTGGATTTATTCGTAAAACGTTGATTCATTTGTAAGTTTACTTTAATATGCTGATTCACTTGTGAATTTTAGATATACTATGAAATTGTTGATTTAAATGTGAATATTTACTTTAAAAACATTTATTCATTTTGATCTTTAGAGTTTCTCTAAAACTAAAGATGTGCTAAAGTAGTAAAAGGGAACGGATAATGCAGAGTGTAGTAGGAAAGTTGTGAGTGGTAGGAAGGTGGCTGGCTCAATTATTAAGTCTTTGGTGAATCCAAAGGGACTAATTTGATTGCTCTAGGCTTCTGCATGAGGGCATGTTGCTAATGTATAGTAGTGAAACAGGTATAGATCTAAGGTGCGTTCTGTTTAGGGCGTGTTAGGCAAGAGAGAAATTGATAAAATGAAGAATGAGCGTATTAGGAAGTTGTATGGTTTGGCGAAAAGAGTAAATAAGTATATTAAAGTAGTTTGGTCATTTGGAAAGAATGGTTGTAGTCGTTTGGTTAAGCGGCTGTACAGTGGTAAATATTGTTAGGGTGAAAGATGCGACCTGTAATTTCCTAAGGATCACAGGAGAAAGGAAAGAAATGGAAAGCAACAGCAGTGCAGTTAACAGAATTAAATCGTGTAATTAAACAACAAACATAAAAATTGCAAAGTAAAGGAAAACTCAAGGGATAAGCTAGAAAAGAAAATCGAAAACCATAGAGAGAATAAACATCTATTAACAGAGAATATTTACAACTTCACGCTCCTGAATCGAACTTGATTCTTTTTAAAGCTGCAGCAGCCCGTTCCAGGTGTATCAACTAATCAGGGATGGCAATTTTGGTGATTTTTTTGATTTTTTTGATTTTTTTTAAAAAAAATCAATGTGATTTTTTTGATTTTTTTGATTTTTTTCTATTTTTTCAGATTCGTAATGTCACGCGATATATAATTTGTAACTTGCAAATTATATTTCACGTGACGTTACGAATCCAAAAAATCAAAAATATCAAAAAAATCACAAATTGATTTTCTTTAAAAAAATCAAAAAAATCACCAAAATTGCCATCCCTGCAACTAATATACAAGAAAACAATACTTCCGTAGCTATTTCTCCACCGTTAATCTTTCCACACCTTTATCTTCGATATATAAGGTTGTGCGTAAAATCTCCCGAACGCACCAAAGGATGCACCTACATATGTACCACAACCCTCTGATATCATCTCTGCTCCGTGGATGGCTGCTGATGAACTAGCTTTTCCTTTTTCTTCCTACTCCAGCGAGTTCCGATATCCATAACCTTTTAGATCGGATCGTTTGCGAGTGGAGACTCCGAACTTTTCAGTTTCTCCTGGAGAGGACTGTTAACGAAAGGATGATTCCAGGAAGCACTAAAACTCTTTAGGACTGTGCTTCTGGCCTTTAAGACATTTCCTTCCAGATGATAATGCATAACCACCTAACAGCTTCAGCTTTCCTCCTCGGCCTATACAACAGAAACTTTATGGAGTGTGTTTTCCCTCCTTTTTGGTTAATATCTTACATCATTCCCATTCCGAAACCCAGGAAGGACCCAACTTCCACCAACAACTGTCACCTCATCTCCTTTACTTGCAGCATATGCAAATTGATAGAGATGGTAAATTTGTCTCGTTACTATATTAAAATAATTACACGCATTTTCTGACAATCAATTTGGTTTTTATCATCATCTCTCTACTCAAGATTCTCTCCTTCGTTTGGACCACGTGTACGTGGGGCTCTCGCTTCTCATAAATTAACCTTAGCCGTTTTCTTTTATCTATAAAGGAGGCATACGATTTCACTTATAGGGTAGAGGTTGAGCGAAGCTTCAGGGGACAGCTTCCCCTCTTCCTTCAAACCCTGTTATCAGATAGTTCATTTCAGGTCCTGTGCTGCACCACTCTTTCTAAACATTTTGTTATGGAAAAAGGGGTGCCCCAGGTCAGTGTATTGTTTTTCGCAATAGGCTTCAATAATATCCCTAACTATCTGTTGCTCCCTCTATGTGGACGACCACTGTATGTTACTGGGATAAAACTTCCTTTTATGGTACGATTCTAAGGGTAGCCATCGATAGGGTTACGTCCTTGTGTAGTGCGTGTAACTTCAAATTCTCGGCTTCAAAATCAAAAGCCATGTTCTTCCGAAGAAACCCTCGTCGAGGAGGACAAATACAGTCTTCTATATTAACACTTGAACGACTCTCCCATCCACCTGGAGCCAACGGTTAGATTTTAGGTTTGTTGCTCGATGATTGTCATACGCACCTTCCTCGCATTGATCTACTTAAAACTAGTTGCGGCCAGTCGCTGGACCTCTGCGGCACCTCACCTCTAAGACACGGGGCGCCGTCATAAAGACTGCTAGATTATGTCAGTTCTATATATGGACTGACATTCCAATCGTAACTTCGCCTTCATGACGCCATTTATAATAGTCTACGCATTGCAACAGGAGCATTTCGGTCTTTGCCGAGGGAGAGTAGAGGCTGGGATGATGTCCTTGTCCCTTTGGAGAGAATTGCTTATTCTGTTTCCGGTACATTTTGCGCACCCCGCCCCTAGTCCGTGAGGATCCGTGGGGAGGATAAAGAAGTAATCTGTAAGGTCAAAATAATATTTGGTAAAAAATCCTTTGTTTCCTAATATTTGCCAGTTCAGTTAACGAAAATGAGTTGTTTAACCACCAATATAAGTTATTTACGTCATTTGATAAAAGGAATTACAGTTTTAGAAGCAAGGAATAGAGCTAACAAGATGCTAGTTATAATCGCAATGTCGTTTACAAGAGCAAGGAAGTTATAAATAAGCTGTATAATAGCTACGTTAGTCCAGTATTAGAGTATTGTGCACAAGTTTGGGACCCTTATTTAAGAAAACACATAATATGCTGGGGAGAGTGCAACAAGGATGATTTCTGGTTTTGAATATAAGGGCTATGTGGAGAGGCTAGTTAGTGTAGTTGGGAGTGGGGGTATGTTTTCTGTAGATAGGCAATAATTTTTTTTTTTAGAAGGGGACAACCATGAAACAAAAATAATAACTACAATGCTGAGATATAATGAGAAAAACTTCCTAAACATCTCATTTAATATTTAACAGATCAAACTAGGGGACACAATAAGAAAATTAGGAAGGTGCCATACCATCTCAACGTACTCAACAATAAGGTTATTATTATTTGGAGTGGTTTGCCACAGGCGGTTGTTGATTGTGACTCACTTGCAGCATTTAAGAGGATTGGATAGGTATATGGATGGTGTGTGTATTATATAGCGTATTATGACTAAGCCAAATTGGCTGGTATTTAGTTGGCTTTAAGGTTAAACTGGATGCTAAAATGATTTTTTATTATTATATTTATATTAAATATTAGGAATAACAACGAACTCACTCACGACAAAGCCCTATTCAAGGAGGGGGTGTACTCAATTAAATTCCCTGTATTTTTCGAAAATAGGGTTGCTGTGATCCTAATTATCAACTTATAATGGCCATATCTGCTAGAATGATGACAATATTCTTATTAAATACTTGAAGTATGGTTAGCATTTACCTTAGCTTTAGTTTATGCTCTTGGTAGCAGTTGGTGTATATATTGACCTTTACTTCTGTGTATAATATTAACAAGTCTTAGGGTGTGGTGTGATTTTTGTATGTTGCTTGAGCATGTGTTTTATGAATATTTACGTTACTTTGACTGGGACAGCCTCGATAGGCCCATGTGGTTTCTTGCAGTCTATATATTTTCTATCACTCTCATACAATCGCCCATTTAGACACCATCCGACGCAATTTCGTCCCTGATATATTAACATTTACATTTTTTCCCGGAAAGTCGCCTTGCTCATATTTTATCTGAATTTCCATCTTCACTTTATCACGTAAGAGGACAAAGTAATATAATATAATATGTATTAGAGAGTATTCCTGCACATTTTTTTGTAAAATCTAAACCTAAAGTACTTTTTTTTTGTTGTTGTTTTAGGTAGGGACTTTACCTTTAGTACCTTAAGTTTTTTTTTTTTATGTGCAGTGGTTGTCCCTGTACATATACTTCAAAAGATTATTATTATTATTATTATTATTATTATTATTATTATTATTATTATTATTATTATTAGTATTAATAACAAATAGAAAATAATTTTTTTTCTTTAATTACTTATATTATTATTATATTATTTTATTCATTCATTTATATATTTTTTTTTAGTAAAATTTTCTGGCTTACGTGAGCCATAATTTTGTTATTTTGCTAGGAACAAATTTTTTTCACTACTAAAATATTTTATTTTGATATTTAAAACAAAATGAAATTATAAACCTCTTTAATTTTTGTTTTTAATTTTACTAATTTTAAAAAAAAATTATGCCTAGGTGATTTATATGGACTGGATATTGCTAATTTGGGAAAGTAATCTTTTACTTTCAAGTAAATTTCATGTTATACTCGAGGCCAGCCTTTGTGGAATTACGCTTAGTTTGTATATCTTGCTCTATGCTTTACATACAAGCACATAATTCGCATACAGTACCTAAAGTTCAAGGGCTATGTTAACTTATATAACTCTGAAATTATATATTCGTTTTAACACATTATTATGTAAGCTATTCTTCCCATGCTTGCAATATTAATCACTATAAAATGTTTGAAACTGTGTATTGTCATGATTTAGAAAAAATAAGACTGTATCAGTATTCTTCTATTTTATTCCACTTCCCTTATATTTTGCAAATGAAAGTTTGAGAAAATTATGTGGGAAAAGTTTTCTGAATTTTTAACATTTTTAAATGCTAATATTTTTTTTTCTTCTTCTTTTCATCTTCCTTTTTTCCCCAAGACGGAGTAAGGTGCGTGATGGCTGGAGATATGCATCGGAAAGAAAAGCAGTAGAAGAAATATGACAAAAGTCGAAAAGAAAAGCCAACCTTACCGCCCCCTTTACTTAAGTGAGAACTCGTTCGCAGTCAGAAAATACACACCCTATTGTAGTTAACTACAATGGGACTATGCAGATCGGATCACTCAAACTTATAGATATCGTCACTAGTGTAGAGTTCATCCCTATTAGGGCCCAGGGTGGGCCACAATATATTACCCCTCAACACTAAAACCCAACCATTCATCTCTATTATACACCTTTTACTCTTCATCATACTGGCCTCTGCCAAACTCGCATTTTTCTCATCCAGACATTCACATTCTTTTGCTGTACTCAATCCACTTTTTCTGTTCGGTCACCAGTAACTAAGTGTCGATTTCCCTAAAACTCACACATCTACCACTAATGCATCCGACTTAACCAGACGATACCATTCATCCTTTCCACATATGACCAAACCAATCATTTCAACATTACTTTCATTTGTTTCACACCTCCTCAAATTTATCCCTTTTATTACACCCAACACCACGACATCTAATACGTTTCGATTCATACAGTTTATCTCAATTCTATTACTCAACCTATGCAATCCACCCATTAAGAAATTGTCCATCTGAGAACTAACATATTGAGAATACTTTAATTTATACTTCTTATTTCCAGACCATCGTCTCATTAACTATAAGAATTAACAAGGTAACAACCATACCAATCTTACAACTAAGACCCAGCAGCACATCTATCAGACTTAGTCCCTTAACATAATCACCACTTAACGATTTAATTGACACCAACCACCTTCCCTGCCATTCACAACATTTTCCTACTACACTCTGCGTTCGTTCCTGTTCCCTTTTCATCCAACTTTATAATCCTAATATTTTAAACTCAAGGATCACATAGGTTCTACAATGGCTGAATAATACATAATACATCACCATACTTAACATAAAATTTCACACTGAGACGTGTCCTCACACTTACAACCATAAACCTTACTCTTATCTACGAATGTACTTTTCAAATACCCGCTCCTTTTACATACCACTCCCAAATATCTCTACCCAATCCTCTCAAATACACTTCTTTACATGATTCGCCAAAACTAAACCCAAACAGTCAACGTCATTTAATATGGTAGAATGGCAAACTCTCAATCATCATAACTCCATTACTCCATCATCATTAATTAAACAAACTCCAATTTTCCTTCCACCAACTCCATCTCTAAATTTCTTTAATACATAACTACTACCCGTAAACAAATATTGAATATAACCAAGGAAGAGATATATAATACACAAACCCTGCACATCACATCCATCTATTAAATAATACTAAGTTCCAATCACTTTTTGAACCATTATATTGTCTTAAATCACAACTGCTATTTCAATCACTATCAGTTATCAATATGAATATCATATTTTGATTCCATATCACAGTGAAGAGTTGACCTACTACCACCAACACACTATATATGCAACTTAAACACATCGTGCCATATAGAGATTTCCTATGTGAATACCCTAGCATTCGCCTGTTTTGCAAAATTCTCCATAGAACCTAAATACAAATATTTATTCTTCTTCCTCCTCATTTATCTCACATATACATTTTAGTATTTACATATGGTTATTATAGAATTTGATACCAACAATCATCCTCTACCACTTTCCTAAACTGCACCTAATGTTTCTTTCAATAATCACAAATATCAGTCCTGTCAGATCAAACATTCTACGACACACTTCTTTCGACTAAAATTACATATATCATATATTCATTTTTACAACAACTATCACAATTAACTAATTTCCCCTTATTCTCCCTTACCTATTATAAGGTACTATTTATCATGAACTTCTCCTCCAAAATCCCTACATAAACTTTACACCATCATCAATATAAATACGCAATTTAATATTAATCAAATTCTTCCAAATATCCAACAATCAGATACAACAGCAATGCTTCGCCTCCAGTTCTTTATTCAAATATTTCACCAAATTATTATACAAATTTAAATAATAACCTCTGACACTAGAATTTTACGTATTAATCCATATTCAACTTTACTATCACTAATTAACCCATTACCTCCTTCCTTGACATTATACCTAAATTATTATATTATTAATAACACTGGTCCCCAAAATACCAGTTCCTTCTTTGCTGATCCATTTCAAACCAACACTACATCACTTTATCACCTCTTCAAATTAATCTTGCCAATAGTTATTACAGATTTCTGATAGTGTTCTTTCCACTACTCCCCTCACATGCATTTCCTCTATCAGTCACAATTAGCACCATCCCTATTATTATTCTAGCAGGTTCCCTTTTCTCATTCTTTAACCTTCGCGCTTCCTTCCCAGAAGAGCTTCTAATTCCCTTATAAGTCGTCTCAATTCATCTCCTTCCAAACTGTATATTTACCTTTTCTTTTTTATACTTTACCATACAATGATCGGATATATCTCACTCCTTTTCTTGTTCTCTATCTCATAACACTCTTTCTTTTGAAATTCAAATGCTTTAGTTTTTATTTTAACATAATTATATATCCTTCAAAAATATTGCTCCAAAAAATTAGTAAATTTTCATTAGTTTACATTTTGATAATTATTTACTTTTGTTTATTATTGTCAGGAGTAGAATTTAATCTCGACCATGAAGATCATTGGCAGATTTTAGTGATATAAGCATAAGAGTTGATATATGATGATATTAACATTATCCGTGAGTGTGGCGTAGGGGAGAAACAAAACGAGGGAGAAAATGAGGAGGAGGAAGAGGAAGAAGGTGATAGTAAATCAGATAAGGGGAGGAGAAATGAGAAGTGGATAATTGATGATAAACTGGGATGAAATTGCTAATCAGTAAACAACGATGGTGTAAATGCTCGCATATAGCAAGAAAATACATAGTATTGATACAAAACGTTATCATTGAATGATTAAGAATTTAGAAGAGGGGGTATTTAGTGATAGAGTCACAATTGACAGTAATATGAAAGCAGAGAGCAAAGATGGAAACGATTTGGAGGGAAAGGTTTGTGACAATTTAGAAGTATTACAGATGCAACAGGAAATGGAACATTTGGGTCTTGAAGATCTTGAAAAGGAATCTAAACAAACCAATAAAAGTATTCTTTTAAAAACCCAATTAAGTATACATTATTTTTTGATATTGAGACAACTTTGGTAAGTGAGAAATGAGAAAGAAAAAATTAGCTCATGAGAGAATGAAAAAAAAATGTGAGTCCCAGAGCACATAAGAGAACACTATCCCTAGGATTTTGGGCTGTTAAGTCTCTAATACTATACCTCCAATGAATATTTACCAATAATTATAAGGTACAATTTGAAGAATATAGTGCACTCATTAGAATATAAGTGTCATAAGTAAGTCATGAAGGTATACACTAAGTAAATCCATACATAAGGATAGAAAATGATGATTTAAAATTGTTGATGTAATTGAAGGAGTTATTAGTCTGTGAATTTAAAAAATTTAAGAATTTATTTTTGTAAGAGTTTAAAGGAGTATCTTTAAATTACCAGTAAGGATAAAAATGCTTGCATAGAGAATAAGGGTGAGAGAGGAAGGCCAGAATATACGAGACTCTAATATATTACAGAGACTTTAACAAAGTTATACTATGAAATAAAAATCTGCATTTAAATGTCTAATATATGCATTTTAAGCCTTCATAATATCGCTCCTATATCAGAATAACTTTGCTATGTAGAACCAGTTGCTGCAAAACCGACCGGTATTGCCAGATCAACTTTGACTCAAAACTGTTGAATTTAGAGCTTCTATAGTTACATGAAAAAATAATAGTTAATAAGGGAAAAAAAAGTAAATCAATAAAAAAGTTTATTTAAGGAGACTCTAAGTGGATGGAATACTCATCTAAGGCAAAATTCGAAAAAAAGACATATAAAGATTATATATTATAGCGATACTAGACTTTTAAAGGGATTTTTATTGATTAAAATTAAACTAATATAATTAATAAATTTTATCTTATGTTGTTATTTTTCTTCTGTCTCATCTCGACAATATTTCATCATAGGTTTAAATGTTGAGACATTATAATGTCTTTTAAATATCTCAACTCAACAATACTTCATCGAAGGTACAAATGTTGAGACATTGTAATGCGTCTTAAATGTCTCACCTCAACAATATTTCATCATAGGTTTAAACGTTTAGACATTGTAATGTCTCTTAAATGTCTTATCTCAACAATATTCCATCATAGGTTTAAATGTCGAGACGTAATGTTTCTTAAATATCTTACCTCAACAATATTTCATCGTAGGTACAAATGTTGAGACATTGAAATGCCTCTTAAATGTCTCACCTAAACAATATTTCATCATAGGTTTAAATGTTTAGACATTGTAATGTCTATTAAATGTATTATCTCGACAATATTTCATCATAGGTTTAAATGTCAAGAGATTGTAATGTCTCTTAAATATGTGCTATTGGTGTGTGCACTGGGTGTTACTATATACATTATTCTTATCATACTGTTAATGCGATATGTTACGAGAGAAATATTGGTGGTTATTATCAGATATTTCAATAGTGCGTTAAAGAGAACTAGGTTTTACAGAATTTAAAGTAAATTAAACATAAAAAGAGATATATATATATAAAATTGAAAGAAAGAAGGAATTTAGGAAAATAATAAAAAAATAAAATAAAATTGTTCATAAAAAAATTTCCCTTTTCGACTGAAATCCTCCAATGAAATTATTATCTCCAATTTAATTAAATTATAATTTTTTTCTCAAAGATAAAATATGGCTTATGAACAATAATTATTTACATGGTGAGTATATTCTATTATTATTGTTTTTTTAAATTAAATTGGTATAGTTGAGAGATGCAAACCTTTAATTACTAACAGAAACGGCCAGTCTGTACATATTTTTCATATTTATAATAACTAGTTAGAGTTACTGCACTCAGTGAATTACTCTGAGAGAATAAGAATTCAATATTATTTGTCTTTATAATATAGTCTCTGTTTTTGAGTTATAACGTGAATTTTGGTGTCCTTCCCGACTGTGCATAGTGCATACTCCAAAAATATAGACTCACTGTGTTTGATATATTGTTCAAATAATATTATCATAATCATTAGAGTAGGTGCTAATATTGTGGAATTATATTATTTATATAGTTTCTATAAGATAAATGAATGGTTAATTCATATTAGAATTGGATGATTTTCTGTTGTAAAAATTTCATGTGATAGAATACGACTTTATAATTTAAAAATTATAATTGATGTACTTGTATATAGTTTTAAATATCGGTGTCTTGGAGCTTTAAGGCTCCTCATTCTTATCATTTACGACTGTTAATGTACAGCGCTAATTGTGAAAAATCTACTCATAGGCACAGCAGATTCAACAGCTACGATTCTGGCAGCACTCGGATGAACTCTTCCCTCATCATCTCTCGATGTTATTCTGTTTGATAAATCTTTATATTAATACATTTAGTGTACTTCACTCACAGCCCCAAGTTATGCTAAATAAGTTATTGATGGATAAGTAATCGGAATGTGAGATTAAATAGTAATATATGTGATAATGTTAATTTTATATATCGTTAAATTATAGGCAATTATCACATAATAAAAGCCTTTGAAAAGTGTAGCTCCTCTGTATATTCGTAATACGGCGTATCTACTTATAACCTTGTCTATTGAGGATCACTGTGTGTTTCTCATAAAAACTATCCTGACAGACCGAACCTCTCTTTTGAACCCTTCTCAACTACTTTTTACGTTTTATATATATATCGAAATTTATATTTTATGAGCTCATGATATGTCTATAATAACATGTGTAATGTCTTCATACTTGTAGAGTGAGACCACTCGATCTCGCTTCTTTCTGAATTAGTGTGAAAAGTGCCTCTGTCGATAGTAACTGCTCACTCAATTAGTCACTCTGTATAGTATTAGTGTTCTCTACAGACGTATTATATCTTAGATAGTTCATTCTCGTTCATTTTCGACTAGATATCCTCGTTCTCACTTACATTCTCTTTCATTCTCAACTCACTACTAGGTTAGAGTAGGAATAGTACTGTTTAGTAATACTTATTCAATTCTCTCGAGTAACGTTCACTCCACCAATGCTTTCTCGTTGAGTTTCATCTAATTTTGTTAATTTCAGAAACTAGTTAAGATAACTCAACGTTCTTGTGTGCCTGAATAGATATCATGTTGTTATTTCACTCTATATATACTACTAGTACCAATAAGCTCCATTAGGATTTTATCTCTGTTCTCTCGATATGTTATAATGTTGCATAGTGAGCTGTTATATAGTCTAGTTTATTCTCTCGAATATAAATTAGTCGTATTATTGCAGTAGATAAGATCACATCTTGCAGATGTCAATCGCCACGATACGGTGTGCAAGTACGATTTATCTACGCTTCAGTTGATATAATACACAATGATAAACACTAGCCACAGCTCACACCGTCGGCCTCTCATAATTCGAGATTTTGTCGTGGATAATAAATACTCACAAGTTCTTTTCTGAGTTTTAGTATAGTATATAGCATGTCTCGTCGCATTTTTAAGTGGCCGCCTCTCTCGATAAAGCTCTCGATAATCGTGATACTGTGTGCAACGGTGCGTGTTTAACAAGTGAGTCTCGCACGTTATATGAATAGAATATCGCACCTGTATCATGAATGTATAACATATGTGACATTAAGCTCTATTATTTATATTATGTTCTTTTCTGTACACGAATTTAAGCGATGAATAGTGACTAATCCATTTGAAGATTAGATTTAAATATTGATTATGAATAGTGTGTCTATGAATATATGTTATTAACCCGACTTATAGCTCCAATTGCAAACTGAATTTAACTCGATGATAGCTCTATGAGAATATCTCCGAAGTTAGTCCTACTAGGTTGTAGTGTCTAATAAGTGTAAGCACATAGTGTATATATATAGTCTATGTAATCTACTACAGTTAATAAAATTTCACGACTCTAATATTAGAATACCATTCTCCTGCGTTCTTTCTAATACTAGATAGTAACAGGCTATTTGATCATCTTTGTTCATGACCTTTACGGTACCACCGTGAACAATTCTCCTCACTCGGCTCTTATGCACATCATTAGTGAGCGATATTTATCAGTGCTTATATCCATTAATTAATATACACCCCTCTCACCTACTTCTGAGAACCATAGATGCGAGTTTATAGGCACGATAAAATTCCTGTATCATTATTAGTTAGTCCCTCATAATTTACGAGAAAGAATCGTTAGACTATTTCATAATTAACCATTCTGGTCTCAGTATTTTTTTTATAGTATTACATCTTTATACTTTAAATAGTATATTAAAGTATATATAATATATTATATAGGAACCTTTAATATCATGGTAGTGATATATTCTTTCCAAAGGTTATATAGCTTGCGATATAACATTAACTATTTATACATTTACTTATTTTTAATCTTTGTATTAATGAATCTGAATAACTAAGGGATACTACGCTCCATACAATAATTTGCATATATAGTATATATATATATATATTGATTATATATATGATAATTGAGTAGCATTGTAAACTATAGTATTTTCGTTTTATATAGAACACAAATGAAGAAGGTATTGATGAATAATTTATATGCATATATATTTATATTATAGATAGCCTATATTTATTTATTGATTTCGTTATTTATTCTCAATTATTTGGTAAATATGAGATAGTTATATATATTTATCAATTGCAAGAGTCTAAAAATTATACACTTTTAACTAAAAAATTTACGATCACTATTGGTATATTTTTATACTTATTATTTAGACATATTTTATATACATATACGCAAATCAAATATGAAGAAGAGTCGGGTACTCCGAGATGGGAGTCCGAACCCAAAACTCCGTACCGATTAGCGAGAGTCAGAAATTCTTCCAAAAAATCGGTGTTAAAGGGCTTTTGTAGTACCTCCTACATAGTTTGAAATAGTAAGTCACGTAATTTAGTCTTGTATAGTGATTCCTCGATGTAAGTCGTTACCGTAGTTAGTGCCACACTAGTTATTGAGGGCGTCCAAAAGCTTTTTAAAGTGCTTCTTATGATAGATTTGTTATTTGTTAAGGGTGAGTAGGATTGTTGTCATCATCAGATATTTCCTAATGTTACTTTAGTAATAAGATTTAATTGACTTTTATTATTTTTCATATAATTATTCTTAGTTTTAGTTAATTAATTTTTAACTCATTCATTTAGTGTCTATCTTGAATTTTGCTCTAATTAATTCGATCTCTCTGTTATTATTAATTAATATCTTGGTTATACACATAATAATTTAATATAATAATACTATATAATAAATATATATCTTGTTCTATTATTATTATTATTTATTATTTTCATTATAGTTTGCTAGATAGTAGTAGTAGTAGTAGTAGTAGTAGTATATACAGTACTTTTAAATAGTTTGAGATATACATGTTAGATTTTAGATATTTACTAGTGTGAGGTTAAGAACGTGTGACAGCTGTAGTGGTTCAGTTTGAATAGACTAGTAGCTTATTTTGTAAAGTCAGATCTTTGAGGATGAAAGGAGAATAAGCCAGTGAGGTAAGTATAGAACAAATCTCAAGAACTTTTCAGTATATCTCGTTACGCAGATATGTTTAGTTCAAGCTTGGACGCATGTAGTTAGTTATTCCACTCAATAGGATGACATGTTATTATAAAGTTATAGAATTAGTTTGAATAGATTCTTCTTTCATAAAAGTAGTAGTAGTATTAATAGAAAATCTGTTAGATTTGATAATAATTTATTTATTAATAATTATATAATTAGTCATATTTATGTCCATTATCTTTTCTCACAATCATTAAGATATTTCATCCCTGCCAATGGACTCATCCTTTTCGTTTCAAATACATTAATTTCTTTTCATTGAGTACTATATAAATATAATATAATAATAATATTTAAATTGAAGAACATTTTACATATATATATATGTAGGGTGTATATACTCCGTATTTTATTATACACTTTTAATATATTTCTCATCAAAGTTGAGACATATTTTATATAATTTTTATAATATTTCTTATTCTAAGCCAATAACTCATACTAATATTATATTATGATATACTACTCAGCTTCTTTATTAATACCTTAGAAACATTTATTATTTATTTCTTATTTTCTTTATTATGTAACTTAAAAAATATTTATTTATTATTATATTTAATTATTTAAGTTAATATCACGTTCTACTGTACCAATAAAATATCTCACAAATATAATCAATTTAAGATCATTTAATTAATGATTCAAACGCAATATCACAGTAATACAGTAATAAACCAGTCTCACTTCTACCACTACCTAATTATAATTCATTTGATATATTAAGGTTATTAAAAGTCTAATGATCATTATTGTATACTATTAAAGTCTAGTAATATTAAACTTTAGTTATATATTCAGAATACTCTATTATGAAAAATATTTAATTGTACCTGATTACTATTTACTCAATATAAACTTATACTCTAGTGAAACATATCTTTTGTTATACAAAAATTATTTAGTAAAATATCTATATGATTCAATTGTAATCATATTGAATATTTAAACTTATTTATAGTCAGAAAAAAATATAACTACTCAACTCCCTATTCTCAATATCACTCAACCATGTATCATTGATTTAATTAGCTAGACTATAAAGTCTTATTAATGATTATAGATGATTATAAAGCCTCTAAATATAAGATATATATAATTATTTGTATGAATGAACGTACATCGCTCATATAACTATCAATCGGCGCATTATCATTTATAATAGATTACATTACATTAAATAAATAAATATTAATATATAAAAGTAAGTAATACAAGTTTTCATTTTTATATATACTATACTATTAATTGTATAAATAGTAAAATTATATTTATACCTGAAATTGATAGCTATTATATAAAAATTATACACTCAAGAACTTATAATTAACATATGGTTTATGTTATATATTATTATATATATATACATATAATTTATATAATTGTTAATTAATGTCTATAAGTGGCAAACTTATATACTACTATCTATATATATATATATATTATTATATATTTCACATAATATTAAATATAATATATAATATATTATATATATTATATTATATATTCACTCACCTAATATATATATATATTATATATATATATATCGCTTTAATATATAATATATATTTTATATTAATTAATATTATACATATTATAATTATATTAAAATTATATATCTAATATTATTAATATATATTAAAATATTAATATTTATATTTATTAATACTATTAGTTAATATATTATATAATATTATATATTATATATATATATATATATATATTATATATTATACTATATATATAATATCTATATTATATATAAATATTATTTATATTTATTATTTATTATAAGGTAACATTATATTAACAATTTTTATCATATCTATAATAATTATTAAAAATATATTAACTAAATATTTATTATTTATATATATATATATATTTAATTTGAGTTATATATATATATTTATAAGATATATATTATATATAAAATGTTTACTAAATAGTTAATATTAATACACTATGATATAAGTATTTTTATAACTAATATTATATATGCATATAATAAAAATTAATTATATATAAATTTTGATAAAAAAAAAAGTATTTTTTATTAAAATTTTCACTGATTTCATTTCTGATTTGCTTTATAAAATAACATACTTATATATATATATATAATATAATTATATAATATATATATATATATAATATTACTACTTATATCTATATATTATAATATAATAACTTATATTATATATATAATAAATATATATACTATCTTATATATTTTTATTATAAAATATATATATATATTTTATAAACAATTAATATTAATATATTGATATTAATATATAAATATATAATTAATATATTATTAAAATTTACCTAATATAATAAATATATATATAATTAAAATTAATTATATATAGATATTTAAAATACTTTAATAATATATATACTATTAAATATATATATTATATTAATATATTAATTAATATTATAATCTATATATATATATATATATATATTATTAATATATATATATTATATACTTAAGTTTTTTAAATCCGATAAACTATTTATATAATTTATTTACTATTATTTCTATTTGGGTATAATTATATAGCGTTACTATATAATCTTTTATTTATTTTTTAAAGTTTATTTATAAATTTATTATTAGTTAAATAATTTCTAATAAATCAATAGATTAATGGATTCTACGCTTAATAATAATACTTGACTCCCTTGACCTATCCCTTCCTATTAGTGAGTTAAGCTCATTATCACCTCACGTATTACTATTTTATAGATTAAGCGATTAAGTCATGTATCAATTTAATTAAAGTTGTCATAAAATAATTGTATTTAATATTTATTTATTATAAATCATTATAATATTTAATTATGTATAACGCATATATAATATAATAAATATTATTTAAATTTTGTTAGCTAATATATATAAAACGGAACTTTATTCAATAATTAAATTTACAAATCATCCGTGTGTTAATTTTTAGTCTTAAAGATTATATTTATTATAATATACTAAATTTTATATTAACACAAAATCTTCCGTTGTCAACCGATAGTGATTTTTGTTCACTTCTTTTTACAAGTGTGGTGTCTTTTACAAGTTTTTTGGTGCTCCAGTGTGGCTTTTACAGCCATGATATTTTCTTGTGATTCAGTGTATACCTTATTTTTTAACCCAGGGATTTTTTATGCTTTATGATATTGTATGGTATTGTTTGATATTGTTACAACACGTATGGCTACTGTGATTTGTGTTTTGAATTTTAAATATTTCTTTGGAATTGTTGCTCCTTCAACGACAACAATTTGGTGATCTCCTGGAGTTTATCGTGAATCTACCCAGCTGCCTTCCTCTCCGTGGCCTACAAGAGGCCCTACATGGACGTCCTTCCCTCCTGTGGCCTTCAAAAGGCCTCTCGCTAGAGGTTGTGGTTCCAGTGGCCTACCAGTAGGCCTACCTTTACCCCGATCCTGCAATTTTAGTTACTCCTGGCCCTTGTTTCTTTAATTGTAAGTTCCTTCTAATTTTAAGCATTTTTATTAAATATTTTAGCTAGCATAGGCATATTCTTTTACCACAGTGCTCCCCTGTGGTCAATTTTTTCTGAATATTGACGTTCATATTATTTTTCATTATGCTACCTGATGATGATGATATTCCCAACAACAATAATAATTCGACTCCGCCTCCGGCTCAGACTCCTAAAAATGCTACACAGTTTAATGGTAAGTTTATTGGGGATGACTTGGACCTAACTTTCGTCCTTCTTGAACTCCAATTGGAGGCCTCTTCCGAGGGCGAGTGCTTTCGCGCCCTCTCAGATATATTGCCTACTAAGGTGTTCCATCGTCTGAGAGATGTTCTGCTCAGATTGCATACTAGTCATCAACTTTATTCAGAGCTGAAGAGTATCCTTTTAGCTAGGTTAGGCGAATCTGATTCCGACAAGGTTCGAAAACTTCTTAGAATTGAAATTTTGGGCGATCGATTGCCCTCAGTGTTGCTAAATGATAAGTTAGCTCTCTTAGACGGCCCTCCTGTCGGCCCTTGTATACATATAGTAAAACAACTATTCATCCAAAAGCTTTCCCCTCAACTCCAGTACCATCTAGTTACCGTAGATCCTTCTTCATCTTTACAAGAGTTGGCTGCGTATGCAGATAAGGTTTTAAAGGCTAAACCTCTTAAGGCCCAGAACGTACCTCTTACTTCCTCAGCCATGTCAGCCTTGTCGCTAGGTCAAGAGTCGCAACTATATGCCAGCCCGCATGCACAAGGTCTGGTTCATGCAGTTCAACATGCCTCCTCACACCGTGCTGTATTAGAATCCCGTATTGTTTTTTAGAAAATACAATTTTGGACCTCCAATCCAGGATTCGATCCTTTAAGTCTCGTACTCATCCTGGCTCTTACAATGCAGCCTCCTTACCTAATCCTGATCATTTTGCACACCGCCCTAGCTTCTTCAACCAATCTCGTTGCTATTATAAATCTCCCAACCCATTTCGTCAAACATTTAACAGGTCACAGTCTCCTTCTTCTCAGCCTCTATCTCAATTTTCTTCTGCCTCTCAAGCTCTACCATCTTCTGTTCCTAACCCCCAAGGTATTTGTGTCAACCACCAACGTTAGGGCGCTCAAACTCGTATTTGCTTAAACACTGCGATTATAATTTAAACCCAGATGTCACGTCGTAAAATCGCATGGCGTGGCTCCTTCTGCGTCCAATCAACCCTCCATTCGTGATCCTAACACTGGATTCTCTATTCTCGTCGACACCGGCAGCTCCTACAGCGTCCTTCCTCGTTTCTTCCTGAAACACAACCATGTTTCCGAACCTTTCAACGCTCTGCAGGCCGCTAACGGTTCCATTATACACACCTACGGCTCTAAACGACTCCGTCTTACCCTTTCTTTCAGACGGGATTTCTTTTGGGACTTTGTCATCGCAGACTTAATCTTCCTATCATCGGTGCTGATTTCCTTTCTCACTACAACATTCTAGTTGATTTACATCATAGCAGATTAAGTGATTTCAAAACGCAATTCTCTTCTTCGTGCAACCGTGCTGCTTCCTCTATTAGTGGTATTCATCTTCCCTCGGGAAAGAATCTCTTCTTCATTCTGAATTCTCTGATATTGTCTCTCCCACCTCAACTTTTTCGGAAGTTAAACATAATGTCATCTAGACGTCTGGCAGACCTCTGTATGCACGCGCACATCCTCTCGCTTCCGACAAACTTCAAGCTTCTAAACTTGAATTCCATACTCTTCTTCAACAAGGTATCATTCGTCCTTCCAATTCCGATTATGCTTCTACCCTTCACCTCTGTTGTGAAACATAATGGTGATTATCGTCTCACAAGCGATTATAGAAGTCTTAATGCTAAAACTCGTCCTGATAGATACCCTATTCCTCACCTTCAGGATTTTACCACTAATCTATCAGGATTTACTGTCTTTTCTAAGATTGATTTGGTTAAGGCATTCTACCAAATCCTTGTCAATCCTGCCGACGTTCATAAAACTGTTGTCATAACTCATTTCGGTCTTTTCGAATTTCTTCGCACTCCTTTTGGCCTTCGGAACACTGCACAGTCCTTCCAACGCTTCATCGATTCAATCCTCTGAGGATTGCCTTTCGTTTTCGGCTACATTCATGATCTGTTCATCGCCAGTTCTTCCCCGGAAGAACACATCTCACATTTACGCCAAGTCTTCGCAAGGTTAGTTGAATACGGCATATTCGTGAACTCGCTCAGGCGTAGGTTCGGTGTACCTTCACTCACCTTTCTCGGCGATACTATTTCTTCCGAGGGTATCCGCTCCTTCGACGACTGTGACTCCGCCATCCGTTCTTTTCCCTTGCCCCAGAAGCAACGTCAACTCCGGAGATTCCTGGGCATGGTGAATTTTTATCATCGCTTCATCCCGTCGGCAGCAGACATTCTTCGTCCTCTCAACTCGCTTCTCAGGCCTGCTAGAAAGGGTTTATCAGCCTCCTCCGATTGGACTGATGATGCTCGTTAAGCTTTCATTTTTATTAAAGAAGCTCTGGCTTCCTCTGTTCTTCTTGTTTTTCCCTCCACTACTGCTCCGACCCGGATTCATACCGATGCCTCTGACTTCGCAATAGGTGCTGTTTTACAAAAGTTTTT